>PVJX010031748.1:0-20976 GCA_004027295.1 Dolichotis patagonum
GGACATGGTCAGCTATCCCAAAAATAAGAGGACATATTATGGTAATCATCCCTAATTTCCTATCAACTTAATCTGAAGCCCTTTATAACTTATACTGTCTTATTATGACTGATCTTATTTGAATCTGGTTTGTTAGATTGCTACTCTGTATTGACTGATTTTATTTAAATCTGTTATGATGGATAGCATCAAGTCTAAGAGTATAGGCAACTACATTGAAGATGACAAGATTCACTAAGATACCCACTCTGGTTTGCTTATTACTTGCTTTTGAAGTCTTATAATGTCTCCAAAGCTTTGTTTTTATTAATGTTGTTATATACTGCTGAGACATCATGGTAACCATTGTAGATCACCTAGTATTGCAGTTTTATGTGACTTTTTTGCCTCATGCTTTTCTAGGAATTGTTTTGTTTTATCTTGCTTTGTTTTGTTTTTACCTCTAATACAGAAAGGATAGATATACATTTAGAGACTCATGCATGTGTAGAGCTTATAAACAGATTATAAGAACCAACTATATAACACATGTTGAAATGAACCACTACTTTGAAGAAAAAGAGACACTACAGTACCCAGTGCTGATTCCATAATGTCATGATGTGAAATCCAGTAAAACTATCGCTTTTTGTTTTAGCTTGCTTTGTCTTGTGTAAGTTCAACACATATAAATGTATGGACAGCTGTTTTGAGGACAGTGAGAGATACTATGACAGCCATTCTTGGCTTCCTTAATGTCTGGTCTTGAAGACCTGAAATGCCCTCCTCGTCCTGCTCAGATCAATTCCATACTATGTTGTTTCATGTGAATTCCCTGTATGTGACAATATGGACAACTATTTGGAAGAAAACAAGACTCAATATGATAGAGACTGAATATCTCCAATTGTCTAGTTTTGAAATTTATGTCTCTTACATTGCTTTCTTGTGATCTGCTTTGTTCTGTTGTGTTGTGTTTAATTCTACCCTTTTGATATAATTGCATGTATATTTGAGTGGGTAAGATAGATGACCATATTGCTGTTTTTGTCAGATTGTGGAGCAGAACTAACAGTCTCACTGTTTGAATGTCTACTTTATATGTTTTAACTTTGTAATTTGAACATCTATTTCCAATATGTCAGTATGTAATTTGTCAAGTAATAATTTCTTAGGATTTCTTCTTGTTGTTCTTTTCCTTTTTTTACTTGGAATTCTGTATTGTTGCTACCCTTTATTCTGTTTTGTTTTGTTTTGTTTTTTCTCTTTAAATAAAATTTTTAAAAAAAAAGAAAATCAAAGGACAGAAAATATTTGCTCCATGTGATAGGAAATCAGAAAAAAAGCAAGAGTAACTTGCCCGTCAGTCACAAAATGGATAAGAAAAGTGGTATTTTCATACAATGGAAAGCTACCCAGCTATAAAGTAGGATAATCTTGAGGCTCTTTTAGGTAAATGGATGCAACTAGATATCATGTTCATGGGAGAAATGGTTTGAACTCCTATGGGTAAGCCCTAGCATAAAAAACAGAAGGAGTCAGTCAGATCCAAAAAGTACAATACATATGATAAAAATGATAGAGAAGGAAACATCTAGGAGGGAAAGGTGGTAGCCAATGCTAATTTCTTATTGTCTGTCTTAAACTCTTATATTGTTATCACAATTTTGTTAGGCTTGGTTTTGTTCTGTCTTATTTTGCTAGATTTTGCTGTGTCTGATGGTATGGGCAGCTAGCTTGAATATAATTGGATGTATTATGGTAATTATGGTTGGTTTCCCATTATCTTGTTTCAAAGTCCTATAAAGCTTTCTTTCTTTTGTTTAATTGGTTTTGTTCTGTTTTGTTTTGTTTGATTTATTATGTATGATGGTATGAACAGCTATTTTGAAGAAAATGAGACATTATGGTAGCCATTGTTGATTTCCTATCATCTTGTTTTGAAGTTTTATAGTGCTTTTATTCTTTTGTTTTGACTGGTTTTACTCTGTTGTATTTGATTTTATTATGTGTGATAGTATGAACAATTGTTTTGAAGTAAATGAGAATAAAATTATAGTAACCATTGTTCATTTCCTGTTATCTGGTTTTGAACTCCTGTAATGCTTTCATTCTTTTGATTGGTGTTAGACTGTTTTCTATTATTTCATTATATGTGAAAGTATGGACAACTATTTAAAAGAAAATGAGAAACATTATGGTAGCCATTGTTAATTACCTGCTGTATTGATTTGAAGTCCCATAATGCTTTCATTCTTTTGTTTTGATTGGTTTTATACTACTTTATTTTGTTTGATTTTATTGTGTGTGAAGGTATCAACAACTATTTCAAAGAAAACAAGAAACATTATGGTAGCCACTGTTGATTTCCTGTTGTCTTCTTTTGAAGTCCTGTGTTGCTTGCTTTGTTTCATTTTGTCTTTTTTTTTCTTTAAAATAGAAAAAGACTCCCCTCCCCACAAAAAATGTTCTACATCATATGCCATCAGGAAAATTCAAATTAAAACAACAGTGAGATACCATTTCATACATATTGGAATGGTCAAAATCTAGACTGATAATACCAAATACTGGCAAAGGAGTAACAGAACTCTCATTCACTGCTAATGGAAAAGCAAAATGGTACAGCCACTTTGAAAGATAGATTGGCAGAGCTTCACAAAACTAAACATACTCATAGCATATGGTTCAGCAACTGTACTCCTTGGTATTTCCCCAAGGAGATGGAAACTTATGTCCATACAAAAACCCGCATATGAATGTTCACAGTAGCTTTATTCTTAGCTACCAAAACAGAAGCATTGAAGATACCCTTCAGCAAAATGGTATATTACTTAGCACTAAAAATGAACAAGCTATCAGAAAATGAGAAAACATGAAAGAAACTCAAATGCAAACTAAAAAGTGAATGTAGCTAATCTGAAAATGTCGCATACTGTGTGATTTTAAGTATATAACATTCTGGATAAGGTAAAACTATGGAAACAGTAAAAAAGAGCACTGTTGTCAAAGGTAAGGGAGAAAGAAAGAGAGAGATTAGGAGATAAAGAACAGAGAAATTTTAGAACAATGAGGATATACTCTATGACAGAGGATATGTGTCATTGTGTGACTGTCCAAACTCAGAAATTGCATAATAAAAATAAACCCTCATGTAAATTAGGGGCATGGGGCAACAGTGGTGTGCCAATAGGAGGTTACAGCAATAACAAATACATCAGTCTGGGGGAGATATTCACAGCTGAGGAGGGTATGTACGTGTGGCGACAGGATATATAAGGAAGATCTCTCTGCCTTTTTAGAAATTATTCTGTAAACCTAAACTACTTTTAAAAAATATTTTATTTAAGAAGATCAAAATGGAAATTATTAAATGCCCTGAACTGCAAGAAAATGATAATACAAATAATCATACCTGTGGAATATGAGCAAAATAGTATCAGGAAACAATTTCCTTGAAATGTATTTATTAAAAGTAATAATTATGCAGAAATCAATATCCAACTTTAACAGAAACAAAACAAAAATATATTAAACTTAAAAAAGAAACTATAAACAGTAAAAATGAATAGAATAAAAAACAACTTACAATGGCAGAGCACTACATCAACAAAGCCAAAAGCTGATCTTTTTAACATTAACAAAGTATTGTATGGAAGCCACTAAGCACTTGGGACCACAAGGAAGGGAGACAGGGAGAGATGGAAAGAGAGGGATAGAGAAAGAAACAAATGAGCAGTGTTTTCACTTTTATTAAGTACAAATGATTATATTCATCGTGGGAAATTGGTACATGTGCAAAAGACATTTCAGTTCTTTTTCTCCATTCCCTCTTCCCTTTCATTTTTCCACTATCACATTCATGTATTTATCTTGTAAGAACTTATTATCATATATGTATACAGACTGAAAACCAGACTAACAGGCCAAAGAACATAAAAAATATGTAAGACAATTGTACTAAATCAAGGTGCACTTTTGGATACATTTTCCATTCTGGATTACAATAACTCTCTCTCTCCTTCCTGCTTCTCCCTCTCCTTCTCCCTCCTCATCTCCCTTTCTCTCTCCCTCTCCTTCTCTCTGTCTTCCTATTATCTGTCTTTCATATTAAGAAGAAAAGGCTGAAGACAAATAAGCCTAGATAAGCAGACAGTGAAAAAGGCCCAACTTCCAAGAGACACATCAAAGTCATGGGTTCTACAAGGAAGAAGAGATAATAGAGGAAAAGGAGTATGGATCTCAAAGAAGAACACAAAATACACTAATGGGAGAGGGAAGCAAAGAGTAGCCTAAGTAGCCTTATGTTAGTGCTTCAAGTATTTTCTTTTGTAAGTAAAAAGCTAGCATTATATAAAACAAAACCAACTTAGAATAAAATGTCTTTATTAAGAACTATTTATACAAGATTAAAATAACATAAGTCCAAGAGGGAATTTAATTGTTCTTTTATACATTTGAATAGCTCATTAACAGAATTTCAGGTATTCATTAAGATAGCATACCAATCTTTCTCGGAAGATGAATCCATTATCCAAACACCAACTAAAGATTTGGCTCCTTATTTCATGAACTGGGAAACAACTTTTAGGCATGAAACACTGTTTTATTTAATTTTCATATATTTTTACACATATTTATTTGCTTGCATTTAACATTGCTGGGAGATATCAAAATGAGGTAGATAAAATTATAAAGGACTAGGGTGTTGCCCAGTGATGCAGAATTCACCTAACATGTGCAAAGACACGGGTTGGATTCCCAGCACTGCAAAAATAAATAAATAAATAAATAAATAAATAAATAAATAAAAACCAGCTTGGGACACTGGGAGTATAACTCAGTGATAGAATGTGCGCTCAGCATGTATGAGCTCCTAGGTTCAAGTCCCACCACTAAAATATGTCATACCTACCTACATACATACATACCTACATACACACATACATGCACACTTACACACATACACTTGGTGCCTAGATGTTCTGCCACGTTCATGCCTCCCCCAGGAGATAGTCTTTTCCTGAATAACTCTCAGAATATACCCAGAGATTTTCTAATTTTAAAGGGAGAAAATACATCCAGATATTGTTCACTTCCTTTGGAGAATACTGTATGTATAAAAATATATTAGCAGACAGAGGACTTTGTAAAACAAGTTTCCCAGTATCCTTAAGTCACAAAATACAAGAAAATCACTATTATTCTGTCATTCTAGGACCCACAACTTCTACTCCACAGCCCAGGATGCAAAGCTGAATGATGCAGGTTGATGCAGAGGCAAATAAATGGTAAGTTCCAGTATAAACCACAATTCCAGTAAGATAACCCAAAGCCAGAAGTCCCACTCCAAGTCCCACTGCCTTGGCTACAGCCTGGTAGGCGGAGAGGTAAGCTTGCCCTTTCCCGTTCCCAAGGCCACAACCACGCTGTGCTTTCATCGTTGCTCAGTTCTCCTCTGCTGCTTTCTCCATCCCCTATTTCCCACGTAGCAACCAGTCATGACTTTCTTTAGAGGAAGGATTCAGTGCGTCATGCCCCACAAAGTTTCTCTCTTATTCTCCACCTCAGAAGTCTTCTTTTCTCCTAAGATTTCCATAGCATTAATACCATCTCTCTTGCATGATTTGTGTCCTTTATAAAATTTGCAGGATGGCTCTATGTGCAGATGTTATTTTCTTTCTTTCACTACAGATTTTAAGGATAATATTGAGTGTGGGATGTAGCACCACAGACCAGACCAGTAAGCACATTCCTACTCATGCAACCCCTTCCTTAAGAAGACAACGCCATGCACACACACACACACACACACACACACACACACACAGCCTTGCAGTATTTCTATAACAGCATCATGATCTTGCAGGTTCTGCTCACCTGGCCCTAGTCATGAGCCAATCAATGACAGTGGAGGAATTACATTACATTGCTTTGTTATTTAATAAGTCTTATTGGAGTTCCACATGAGGGATTTGAAGAAAATGGCTACCTTAGATTAATTTGTAAAATGTCTATTTAGTTGTAATTCAAGTTTTCTACAGATCTCTACAACCTATAACAGACAAATCCAAAAATACTTTTTGTATTTAAATCACCTTTCCTAATTACTCTTATTAGATATTCTTAGAGATGTTAATAATCCCTTGCCATGCAGCAATTTTCAGCAGTACATTTAGTAAAAATATAAAATGTAAATACACATTTACATGAGGTGTGTGCCTATGTGTGCACACACAGAAACAGGACCACACTCCTGTAATGCCAGATGAAGTTAAATTAGAAAAGCTAAGGAGTAAAATCAATGAATACAAGTTTAATATAATACTGACCTTCATCCTAAAACATATTGTGACTTCCTTTTTATATAGTTCATCATAATCACTTTCATCATCAGAAAACAATACTATGGGTAGCAAATTATGTACAAGTGTACGATAAAATGTGATTTATATGACATCAAAAAGAAAAAAAAGCCTTAACTTGTACTAAGCTATTAGTTTAAAAGATAAACCAGCAAGTACCAAATCCAGATTTGGCAAAATAAATATTATCAATAGTTGGACACTGTTATATTTTTGCATACTAACTTGAGGATGTATACACACACAAATGAAAAGACATGAATTTTAAGAGGTTCCCAAAAAGAAAGAAAGATTTAGAGAAGCACAAATTGCTGAAGTAAAGTGTTCCTCCCCTACATTGCAGTATCACAGAGACTCTTACATAAATTTGCATACTTAAAAGTAACTGCAATGTGAAGCTCCCAAGGTAAGCTTTAAATATTTATTTGATTGAAGCTACACATTTAATAATAATGGTTCTGTATTTAGTACTAACAATATCAGTTTCTTAAAGATACTGGGGTTTGTTGAAGGCCAAAAAAAAAAAAAAAACAGAGAGGGAGGGAAGGAAAGTGGGGAGGAAGGATGAAGAGAAAGGAGAAGGAAAGAAGGGAGGAAAAAGGAAAAGAAACTGTAGGTAGCAAACAGCTCCAGGTTGTAGCCCAGACTCCTCCTCCACAAAAACGTCCAAGCTGTGACCACTGGACATGTGGACTCTCACTATAAAATAAGGGAAAAGAAACGTCCACAGAAAGATGTAATGCTGAAGAATCTAAGGAGAGTGCCCTGGTTTTCAGGAAAGCAAAGCATTTTCCTGAAGAAAAAAACAAAAAGGCCCAAATTTACCATATGAATGAAGAGCTGGAATTAATCATTAGGATCACAAGGCAAACACCGATTGAAGTGAAGATGTGGACATGGTTACATCCTCGTGCAGAGGCAGGAGTTACAGACAACCTAAGGAAATAAAATTCTCAGTGCTTCTTAATGAAAACAACAAGCACCAAGCCATATATCTGTGCTTAACTATCATTCAGATTATTTATCTAAAATGTTATATTTTTACCAATATAACTACAGGTCAAACCCAATAGTGGCATTGCTTTGACTTTCCTTTCCTTCAAATTGAATGTTGCAGAAATCAGGGAAGATCAGTAAGAGGGCCCGTAGTCCCTGGGTTCGCAAGGAATGTAGGGACTAATAGAGAAGTGTAGGGAATAGCTGCTATACTTACAGAAAGACAGCGTTTTCTTCTACCAGACCACTTCCACAAGGGGCACTCTCTTTTTCTTTATTACAAGTTGAGTATCACTTCCTTGAAAACCTTAAAACCTAAACTATTTCAGATTTTTTTTCAGATTTCAAATTTTTGCATGTATGAACAAAAACCACAGTGAATATTCACATTTTTCAAGTTATTTCGGTAAAAGACAAATTGCTTTTAAATCTTTTCAAAATACTCACCCTACAAATATACTTGTCCCATCATTCTTACCAATTTCTAAAGCAGTCCTGGAAGTCCTCTTTCTTGTTTTTAGGTGCCTTCTTATGGCTGCCTCTGTGTCCTGAATCAATTGAAAACATTTCCCTTTAACCGTCACTTTGATTTTCAGGAGGAGCCAGAAGTCGCATAGTGCCACATCCTGGTGAATAAGGTGGAAGAGGACACATCGGTATGTTGTGACAATTCTCCCTTTCCACTGTATGACATTAACCATATTTTGATCACAGTTCGTAAAGATACTCACAAAAGAGGACTCCAGGACTGCTTCAAAAAATGGCAGGAAAGATGGGATAAATGTATTCAAAGTTGAAGTGATGGTGGGTATTTTGAGAGATTAAGGATGAGGCATCTTTTACTGTAATAATTTTTTAAAACTTTAAACACTTGCAGGCAACACACTTGGGACCCCTTCTGGCTCTCAGGAGTTATTCCTGCTCCCCATTCCTGTTATGCAATAAATCTTTCCTACTCTTAAAGAAATGTTAAACATTTGCTGTATATTTTGATCATACATTATTTATATTACAGTATCATGGGAATGGGATTGAGGTTTAAGCATGAAATGATTTATGAATCATATACATCTTATACCCATAGCTGAGAAATAATTTTTAATAAATCTTACATGAAATAAATATTCATGATGTGGAATTTTCCACTTGTGTTTCCTTTTCCATGCTTAAATTTTTTGAATTTTGGGTCATTTTGGATTTCAGATTTTCAGATCAGAGGTGCTAAACTTGTACTTTATTTCTCTTATTTGCTAAAAATTAACTGAACATTTACTATTTTGCAAACATTATCCCACAAGTGACAGAACTGTTGTGAAGGAATGTTAGCATATCAAAGATGAATGATAAAAATAGGAAATTTCCATGGTCCCTATGGGTACAGGATTTTTCTCCTGAGGATTTGATTCTCAGGTTTGAAAGTGAACACATTCACTGCATATCATAACACCCTGTTTTGTAAACTCAGTGTCCATAATGCTACTACATTAAGGGGAAAAGATAGAAATAAAGAAAAAGATTAATGTTGAACTTAGTATTACTGAAAAGTTTTCAATGAGTTAACTCTTACATGAGAAACCTGAACACAGTACTTTTGTGGTCTTACTGAAATTTTTTAAAGATCCAAGAAAGATGATAATCTGTGTTCCTTTATATATACTTCCATAACATATAACTTTCTTTCATTATATTTAATCATATTTTCACTTGGGTCATTCTTGCTGTCATGCTTAGCTCCGTTATATCAAAATTACATAAAATAATTTCTAAAAAAGATAGCTGCAAATATTATATTCTGAGCTTGACCCTAGTTTCTAGGATGCATCATTTTGAATGCCTAAAATCTCTCTGCTGAATATGATGGTGAGATTAAATTTTCAGTACTGAAACTGCACATTTTTTAGCTTAGAATAGTAAATGACCAGTTGCGCTGTGCTATCACTATTGATTATCACTGGTCTTGACCATAAAGATGAGTTAAACTGGTTTTTGAAGAATTGCAGTCCCTATTTGTAAATAGTTTTTTGAAAACTATCAGAAGAATAAATAAGACTATGAGAGAGTTTATAGATACATTTTAAGGGAGATACCAGAAGCATACTTTTATAAAAGTGTATGTGCTAAGGGTGTTGTAAACATTAATGTATTACACTGATAAACTTCTCTGGTGGTTTTTTTTTTTTAAAGAATCCAACACCCACAACTTAACAGAGGAGATGTTTGATCAGGTTCACAAAATCAGCAGTTTCAATAGATGGCCAGTGGCCTCCAGGACATGAAAGCAACGGCAGAAAGGTGTGGTGGAGCAAGGGTGTTCACCTTACAGTGGTCAGGAAGTCAAACAGGGAAACAATGCTCAAGAGGAAGGGGCCAGGGACCAGATATACATCCAAGGTTATGGCTCCATGACCCAGCCAGAAATTCCCAGAAGTGTGCTTTACTAATGTCTCAGGCAGTTTTCAAACCAACAAAGTTAACAATTAAGTGTAACCATCCTATTCCACGCTTCTCAACTTGACACTTAAACACATCTCCTCAAACCATAGATATAATTTCCAAATAAAGGCAATTACAATTTTGTAACTCTGCCTACATACAGCCAAAACAATAATAACCCCTTCCTCAAAGTCTCAACAGTTTCAGCACTGCTAAAAGATGAAAGTCAAAGTCATAGGTAGATTGTTAGTGAGCATGACCTTAGAAGATAAATAATTTTAAAATCATGGTGAACTTTCAGGCAATTTAGAGGCTAGATTAACCTCAACAGCAACACACATCACAGTTTCTGCCAGTAATAAAACTAGAGTCAGAATTTGAAAGTTTACTTACTAGATAAATCATTTCTAAGCAGTCATTTGATTTTCCATCATGTCTTTAGTTTAAGTATAACAAATTACACAAATAATTAATAGTCACTGAGAAAAAATTAAGTAAAGATAATGTATCAAGCATCATTGTATCTCTTTAAAAATTTAGATGAGCACAATTTAAAGTTAAAATAAAATGGTACATAGGATCAATTTTCTGAAGAATTTACACATCCCTTAGAAAGGTTCACTGTCAGCAGTTCCAGGATTCAGACTCTAGTCTGTGACATGTCTATAATAGCATTATCCCTTTTTCCCTACTCCTAAACTGGGTAAGGTTACTCAACAATGCTAACACTTAAACAGAGACCAAGGATCAGTAGTGCAATACTTAGGAGAACTGGCAACTGAATTACATATGTACTGAAGGTTTAAAATATGTGAATACTCTGGCATTACTTGACGTGAAGAGTTGAAAACAAAGTGACCAAAAAACTTGACCCTTTGGGATACTTTATGTAACTTTTCTACTGGGATAATTAAATTATTTGCTGCATCTGTGACTAAACTTAGAAAAGATATATAATTTAAGCTATTTGAGATACTATATTTAAATCAAGAACTTTCAGAAGGAATGTAAAAAATCTCCATAGATCATATACTAAAATATGCAAAAATCCTGTCATTATTATAGGATTAACTGGAGTTTGCATTTAACAATTCAGAGATATAAAAAACTTTTATTGCCATTACTATGCCTACTGCATTAGAATTCATTTAAACTGCAGATCATTTCTCTTTAATAATCTGTGCTTGCCACATTTTCATCTTTGGTCCTTGTGCCACTCTGAACAGTTTTCTTAGACTCATCTGCACCCATGAGTCAAGGACCTCCTATTCAAAGGCCTACTGGACATATTCCCCAAACAGAGCCATGTGGGATTGAAATTTCCAGTCACCCTGGTAAAATCTATGAAATTTCACAGCCACAATGAATCTTTCTCTGTCTTTACAAAGAAAACTATTGACTATACTTTCCCAGCATCCTTTGAAGCACATTTGTGGGAAAGAAAATACAGCCCAAGCCACTCAAAGTCCAAAGTTAGATGAGAGACCAAGCCATAGGAAACCCAGAATTCCAAAATGTGCAGCACCCTACAGACAAAGGTGCTAAAAGTAAAAGAACAGAAAAGGTAAACCATGCTACTCTAATCAAAAGCAAAAGATAGAGTGAAGGTTGTAATACTAGATAAAATATATTTCATAAAGATACATTGTAAGGAGTATTTTATTACTGTATAATGATTAATAGTTACTTTATGAAGAAAATATAATACTCCTAAATATATGCCTAATAATATATCTCCAAACTATTTAAAATTTTAAAAAAGATAAAACTGCAAAGAGAAATAGAGAAATCTGCAATTATAGTTGGAGATTTGAATGTATTTTATAGCAATAATTGTTACCAAAAAAGAGACAAGCAGTAAGATACAGGAGATTTAAATCACAATATCAATCAACTTGATCTATTTGATATTTATTGTATAAAAAGGAACAAATAAATGTAAAGGTAAGCAAATTTAGAATACACTGAAAAGCAGAAGAGAAATCAACAAAAGAGAAAATATAAAACAATAAGGGAAAATCAATAAACTTAAAAGCTAGTTCTTTGAGAAAATTAATAATAATAAACTGCTAGTCAAACTGATGAAGAAAAAAAAGTAAAGATACAAATTACCTATGTAATAAAAAAGTAACATCTCTACAGATTTTACATAAAGTAACATATATACGTAAATTCAACAACTTAGAAAAATTGACATTCTTGAAAGACACAAATTAGCAATGTTCATTCAAAAAGAAACAGATAACTAGAACATCCCTATATTTACTTTTTAAGTTGACTATATAGTTAAAACTTTTTTCATAAACAGAATTCCAGACTCAGAAGATTTTGTCCATGAATTCTACTAAATATTTAAGGAACATATAATATTATTTTAAAATATTCAGCATTGATGATCATTTTAGAAAAATTAAAACACCATGGAGATTCCTAAGAACAATGTTTGTCATCAAGAAATCAAATAATAAGTACTGGCAAGGCTGTGGGGGAAAAGGAACACTTCTACACTGTTGCTGGGAATGTAAACTAGTTCAACCACTTTGGATCAATATGGAACTCCTCAAAATGCTAAAACGAGAAATGTCATTCAGCGTGGCTACCCTTCTTGTGGGTACCTTCCCCACAGAGCTAAAGACATCATATTACAGTGGTACATGCACACCCATGTTTATAGCAGCACAACTCACAAAAGCTAAATCTAGGATGGCTTATATGGTCACCAACCAACAAATGAATGAAGAAATGTGGTATATCTACACACTGTAGTGGTGCTGTGCAACAAAGAAGGATAAATTTGAGTCATTTTTAGGAAAATAGATTTGTGACCATAATGCTAAAAGAAACAATTCAGACACAAAAGCTTAAATATCACATGGCTTCTCTTACATGAGACCAAGAGATGGAGGGAGGAGAGATAGAGAGGAGATGAAAGAGATGAAAAATCTAAAACGTGTTAACATACATCCCCCATGATGAATGCAATCATTATTTATTGAAAACATATTTTCTATGAATAAAATTTCTAAAGTGAGATAATAAAATATAAAAAAATGAAATGTCACACTTTTGACTCACAATTATCATTTAAACATATGCCTTTTCAAACACAAAGCCTTATCAACAGGATGCAAGTAAAATAAAAGCAAAAGAACAAAGATTAAAGACAAATATTGCCTTAAAATTGTTGTGTTAGACCTAAATGTTATATTTTTTTAAGTTTCCTCTTACTAAAACTTAATTCATTTGCTTACACCGTGAAAGTTCTTTCTTTAAAACACTCCTTTATACATTGGAATTATTTTCATTTTGAGAGATGAGATTTACTAACAAAGATCGTTTATCTTTATTTATTTGCTTGTTGTTAAGTTCAGAATGTGTCTTTATAGTAATGCTTTAAAATATTCTATGTTCAGATCTGCTTCATAGTTGTGATAAAATTATATTACATATCTTAAGCATATATGTGTGATTTCTAATACTTAAAGTTTGCATTCATACATAAACATTCTAATGAATAGTATAAATGCTGTGGATGACAATTATTAGAACAACATTCTTTATTACTTTTATTATATAGATTGAGCCATTTGTTTTATTGTGAAATGGGATAGTACCAGAAGAATTATGATTGGAAAGAAGTGTTATTACTTTCTGTCTCATATCAATCAGCTAAGTCATTCTTTGTACCTACTATTCCAGTTCCAACCACTTTTGTGTTGGTTTTCGCAGAAGTACTCTGATTTCAAAGATTAATAACATCATCATGCTATCTTTTAGAAAGACATTTCTTAAACTTTAGGTAATGTGTGTATATTTTTGTCTACTAAAATTTCAAGAAATCTACAGAAGCAAATAATTACAGCTACAGACTTACATCTGTATGAAAATCTTTCCATTGTGAGATTACTTATAATCAAAAAATATAAATGAATTAAGAATCCAAAACCAGAAGTATTGTTAAGTAATGGCTCATAAATAATATATTATGCAAACCTTAAGCACTATTTTTTTAAATGTTCAATGAAAGAGAAATATTTAAAATAATGAAAGATGCATATAAATACAAGATAGATAACTATATTAGTAATTTCTGTAAGTTCATTAGAAAGAACAGTTTGTGTTTTCATTGTTTGTTTGTTTGATCTTTTTTTCATGCCTAAATCTTATAATCTGAACAACTACTTCTATGCCTAAATCTTATAATCTGAACAACTACAACAATATGCAATGTATTAACTAATGTTAATTTCCTACTATTTTTTAAATGCTGTATCATTTCTATCCTTTTATTGTTTTTGAAATAAAAAAATTTTAATGAAAGAAAAAAGATACAAAGTGTGTGTATAAAACAATCTCTACGTATAACATATTTTATATCTATTATGCATGTTTCATACATATATAATTATATATATGCATTCATCATTCAGAAAAACAAATATACAAAATGATGAATGCTTACTCTTCGTTAATAATTAAAGGTAATATTTTCAGCAAATTTTTGCTACTTTTTTTTCAAATTTTCATTAATAATGTTTCACTCTTCTAAACAGGAAACAATAAACATTTCCCCAAATACATGAGAGATTTACCACTTTGGAGTTTCAATAATGAGAGGTAATTTTGAAGAAGTAAGTAAATGTAAAAGTAAGAAATGTCTTTTAAAATAGAAAGGTAACACCATTTAATAGCTAGGTATTTTTCTGGGTTGTCATCCTTTTCAGGTATTACTCATTCAAAGAATAATCCAAATAGAAAAATCTCTAAGTATATAATCTTGCAATATTAATAATAGTCTTATAAACTTTTAACAGGAAAATGTCACCTTAAATCTTAGATCATGAACATTTTTATGGATTCATTTATTTTTATCAGTACACATTTGCAGTACATAATATCTATATTTCTGGCATGAAGTTGGAACATGTGCATAACACATTTTAAGCCCCCTTTTCATACTCTTTCTCTCTCCTTTCTTTTCCCTCTCTTCATCTCTTAATTGTCTTCCCATCTGAGAGAGCTCTATTTCCCTGTTTCCTAGTATCTCTTTTTATTTTGCTAATTTATAGTTTGTGTTTCTCAATAAGTGAAACCTTGTGATATTTAAGCTTCTGTGCCTGATTTATTTCACTTAACATTATGGTTTAAAGTGCATCCATTTTCCTATAAATGACTCAAAATAATCTTTCATTATGACAGAATGGTAGTCGATTATATATAAATATCACATTTCCTTTATCCACTCATCTTTCTCTCATTCCTTTATCCACCCATCTATGTTGATGGACATATAGACTGCTTCCAAGATTTAGCTATTATGAATTGTGCTACTATAAACATAGGTCCATGCATCACTATGGTACGATGTCCATAACTCTTCAGAGAAGATACCCAGGAGGGGAACAGCTGAGTCAAATGGAAATTCTAGTTGTACTTTTCTGAGGATCCTACCTACTGATTTTCACAGTGATCGTATTAGTTTATATTCCCAAAAACACTGTAGAAGGGATTCCTCTTCCCCTTCTGCCTCACCAGCATTTATCATTTTATTTCTTGATGATAGCTATTCTGTCTGGGATGAGATGAAATCTCAGTATTGTTTTAATTTGTGTTTTTCTAATGCTCAGTGATGCTGAGCATTTCCTCATATATGTATTGGCCAACTGTATTCTTCTATGAAGTGTCTATTGCATAAACCCATTTTTAAAATTCTTTATATATTCTAGATATTAGTCCTCTGAAGAAGAGACAGGAAAAAAGTTGTTCCTCTTGCCTACATCTATGACTTGAAGAGTTTTCCCTATTTTATTTCCACCAGGTTCAGTGTTTCTGTTTTAAGTTCTTTGTTCTAAATTTTTTATTTTACTTTAGTTCATGTTGAGAGACATGGGCCTAGACTCAGTCTTCTGCATATGGACAGCCAGTTTTCCCAGGACCATTTAACATTTTAAAAAGAAGCAATTTTTAAAAATGGAATTTGTCTAAAGGACAGCAACTAATATGAAAAAAAAAATGGAGAAGTCTTTGAGACCTAAGACTGATTATCCTAGGAAAAGAAAAAATCAAAGACACAGATTTTGTATCATTCAATAAAGAAATAACTCATGGTCAGGGTTAGCTTAGGAATAAAATGAGATTCCTCACTGAGCATCAATTTCTCCCTTTCACACAAAAGAATCTGTAAGATAACCAGTTTGAAATATGCCACTGTTTTAAATATTCCCTTAATCTTGTCTCAGAAAAGCTAGACATCAGAGAAGTATTTAAACTAACTTCTCTAATGATCCCTATTACTGAGATGTAAACTATATTTCTCCCATTTCTTTGTACAGCAAACTAAGATCAAGTTGATGTACAGTCATTTAATAGCTAGTTTGTGGTTCTTCTCAGCCACTTCACTGCTCATTAACATTCCCACAGAGGTGAGGGGACAGAGAAGAGTTCTTTCCAATGACCAATTTCTGATGAGTATGTTAAAAAGATGATTCCATTCATGAGCTTAGCACCACTAGCCAAAGTAGTGCATTGACACTGTGTATATTACTTTCTTAGCACTTTATCCCTGTTAACTCCTTCTCTTTGCATTTCATGTTTTTGCTTGTGGACTAACACTGCAATTTTAAGATTTGTAACATAGTTATCATCACAAATTCCTGAAAGGACAAATTTGTAACAATATCATAATGCTGAATTTACTTGGATCTAACTTACAGTTCTGATTTTATTACAATTGAGTAAACATTATACAACTTGCTGATCTTTTGTTTTCTTCTATTATGACTTTAGAGGTAATTATTATTCACTGTAAGAGAATCAACTGGCTTCTTCATTGTAAATTTCTGGCTGTTTCTCACCCAGAGGGTTTATTTACAGAAAACAGGCTACACTGACAAGTGAAATATTTTTATTGTGGTAAAAAATATAACATAGAATTATACAATTTTTATTTTACAATGTACTGGTCAGCAGTGTTAAGCATTAGTCACATAGTTGTGAAACACACCTCTGTGACTCTTTCATCTTGTACAACAGAAACTGTGTAAAAGTAAACACTTCCCCCTCATCCTAGGTTTAGTCCCTGGTAACTACCACTCTTCTTAAAACCCTGTCTTTGTGTATATTTTCTCTAATTGTCTTGTATTCCTAACACGTCTCTGAAAACAAGGAGAAAATGTAGACTAATGTTTCAGCTCTCATCCTTTTTAGAACAAAATTAGTTATTATTCAAATATAAGGTTTCTCTAAAGGTCATAGTGTATATTATCTTAACGTTATACAACTACATAAGCAATTTAAATAATAACGGTCATTCCCTTTATTTCCATAAAATGATTGTTAGCAAAAATGTAAAAGGCATTTAAGTTGCTTTTATGTTCCAGTTTTGTTCAAACATAGCAAGAATATAATTATCTGAACAGGTTGACTAACTATAAAAAAATCACCTTTTCAACCTGCAAACCTCAAGCAGCAACAAGCTTGCAATAAGATAAAAAGCCTCTATCTCCTTTAAAACATTACATTCAGAATGGTGAAGCAAAAGGCTTTTGATTTTCTCTTTTTGGGAGAAGGAAAGTATTTTTTAAAAGGAAGGTTAAATACACACTTTTTAATTAAGCAAGTGAAGATACTACAATAATTAGAAGACATTCATTTTTCTCACCAGCAAGTAATCACTTCCACACTATTGAACAGTTTCATGAGTTTTACTATTTCAATGCCATTTATTAATGATACTGGAAGTAAGCCAATATTTTTCTTGGGTTCTTTTTGGCTCAAGGGAAATAAAAAGAATGTAAGAAGTCACTTTGGGCAATGAAATTACTCAAATATTTCACTTTGGATAATCTTTCATTTTGTGACCATTTAAAAAATAATTTTCTTTCGTATGACTCCTAACTTCAAAGTTTCTAAGACAATTCTTGATTTTACACATACATCTGAAATTGATTAAACACAAAATCATCCCCCAAAGAAATGCTTCCAAAAACTAATACCTTACAAAATGGCCCAAAATATTAGCACTTGCTCGAGAAAAAAAAATTTGATGTCTTAAAAAGAGGTAAGGCCTGACATTTTTAAGGTCAACAAATGGGTATCTACCATACTAATAACCTAGCAAGTCATCTTTTAGACTTCACCAAAACCTTTACCTGTTAATTAAGAGGCAGAAAAATAGATGAATCCTTAAAATTATAGAAACTTAATAAGTAGTGTGAGATAAAACAAGTATCTCTTAGTTCCCAATTATATAATATTATGATGATTGACTGTGTCAACTCCAGTAAGAAACACTCAAGTAAATTGGCTCAGCATAGTGCCAGGGTTAGAAGACCCACCCTAGGAAGGATTATCACCACAATGTTATAAAAGGGAAACCAAGAAGGAAGGATTGCTTCTGGTCTTCTTCAGAGGTGCTCCAGTCTTCACTTTCCCCTTGGACGTCATCTCCTGGCTTTCAGCCCAGACTCTGAACCTCCAGCACCGACCTTTTCGCCTTCCATCACACCTTTTGGCTTTCTGACATGGACGCTACACTGAGCTTTGACTGAATCTTTTGGATCCCCTGAGAGCAGACAGACCTTTTGCACTCTCCCACACCCAACTCTGTGGGCGGCCACTGTAAGCCAATCTTGTCAATTCTTATATATATATATTTTAAATCTTGTGTCAAATGTTTCTCTAGTAAGCACAGATTGATACAAGTGTTCTGAAATTCTATTCATCAGCAATGGTCATGTATTCACTATGTGTTTTATAGGACTTCTATCTAAGCTTTAACCAAATTGATTGTTGGTGCATATTTTCCAATTTGTCACAGGCATATATCTTAAATTATACTGTGCTTGAACAAATTGAAAAAAAGTAACATGGTACATAGCTTCAAGTTCTTCCCATTCAACCTATCATAAGTTCTGATGCTAGCCAAGATAGGGAGGTCCACCAGGAAACACCATAGCAGGTTTAAATACCCATGTGAAAAATACCTACTTATTCAAGGATTAAGAGCATCTTAAAAGACAGTGTGCTAGGTGGTGTTACTGACACAAAGAGAAGTAACTGTTCCTTCCCTCACTTAATTTTCAATCTTTGCAGTATAAAGAGAGTAACATTTATAAATCCCATTTAAAAAACCTCAAAAAAAGAAAGCCATATATGACAAACTTATAACTAATATTACACTAAATGAGAAAAAGTTGAAAGCTTTTTTCTATAATCTACAACACAAAAAAAGAAGATGCAAACTTTAACCACTCTTATGAATCAAGATTCATAAGCATCAGAAGTGCCAGTCAGACCAACTAGGCAAGAGAAAGAAATAAAAGAATACAGGGTACAAATTAGAAAGAAGCAAATCAAACTGTCCTTATTTTCAGATTACATAATTATACATCAACCAGCTGTCAAAACTAATCAAATTCATTAGAGAATACAATATTAACATCAAAAACATTTCTTGTACCACAAATGTACTAGTTGAAAAAGAAATAAACAATCTCATTTAAAATAGCAAATAAATAAATTCATTTAACAAAGTTAACCAAAGATCTCTATGAAAACTATAAAATACTAACAAAAGAAAATAAATTACACACAAAAGGAAAGATATTCCATGTTCATGGACAAGAAGAATGCTGTTAAAACATTTAGGCTATCCAAAAAAAACTACAGATTCAATGCATATAATCACAGTTCCAATGTTACTTTTTACAGAAATGGGAAAAAATCATTTGGAATTACAAAAGACTATAAATAGTAAAAGCCATCCAGTGAAAAATAACAAAGATGAGAGCATCACAAGATATTTTTAAAAAAACTATAGTAATCAAAAAGCACATTCTCGGCATTAAAACACACACATGGGTCAATGAAATAAAATACATAACCCAGAACTTTATCTGTGCATCTATAGCCAACTGATTTTTTTTTAAAAGTGCCAAGAACAAGCATTGGGAATAGGGCAATCAATGCAGTAAATGAGGCTGGGAAAACTAGATGCTCATTCACATGTAGAAGATTGAAACTAAGCCCCTATATATCACCATATACACGAATCAACTCAAAATGGAATCAAGAACGAAATACAGATCCTAACTATGAAATTAATAGGAAACACACAGGGAAGATACTTTAGGATATTAGTATGGCAAAGATTTCTTTTAGACAAGACCTCAAAATCACAGGCATGACAGCAAAATTTAAAGTAGACAAAGGGAGCATTATATCAAACTACTATAAGAAAGTTCTGCACAGCAAAAAGAACAATCTATCAAAAGAAGGAAATCTGACATGAGGTTAATATCCAGAATATAAAAAGAATATAAAGAACCCATGAGGAAAAAAATAACTTGTTAAAAAATTAAAATAAGCAAATGAGCCAGATGTGATGGCACATTTCTTGAATTCTAACATTGGGAGAGGCTGAGGCAGGAAGATCATGAGTTCTAATCTAGCCTGGGCAATTTAATGAGACCTTGTGATGGACAAAATAAGCAATGTCATCCAGTTCCATTCATATTGTCACAAATGACAGCATTTCTTTCTTATAACTGAATAATATATAATATTGATATATATTGATATATATAATAACATTTCTTTTATCCATTTACCCATCAATATACATTAAGATTAATTCCATATTTGGCTATTATAGAGAGTGCTAAAGTAAAAAATGGGAGTACAGTTAACTCTTTAGCATATCATTTTTTATTTGGATTTATATTCAGTAATGTGTTGCTAGGTCATATGATAAATGGTTATCAACTGAAGAGTGGATAAAGAAGATGTGGTATTTTTATACAATAGAGTACTACTCAGTCATAAAGAAGGATAAACTTAAAATGTTTATTGGTAAATGGATGAAACTAGAGCCCATATTCATAAATGAAATAAATCAGACTCATATGTATAAACATCATGCTATCTCCCCAGTGTAAGAAGTTGGAAGAAAAAAATATATATATATTATATATGTAATAATAGATAATATATATTAAATTATATTATAATATATAATATATAATATATAATATATAATATATAATATATAATATATAATATATAATATATAATATATAATATATAATATATAATATATAATATATAATATATAATATATAATATATAATATATAATATATAATATATAATATATAATATATAATATATAATATATAATATATAATATATAATATATAATATAT
>PVJX010031749.1:0-20954 GCA_004027295.1 Dolichotis patagonum
ATGATTTTTTAAAATTACTCTACAAAGCTATTATGAAGTAAAAAAACTTAGTTGTAGATGATGTTTGGAACACTGTCTTTCTCTTAATGAAAAAGTAAAGCATATTTTCATAACCAATTATTAGAGAATAACAATGATTATTATATTGTAATCATCTTCCAAAATGATAAACCAAGAAGATTCTTACAAAAAAGAAGCGGATAATAATACAAACTTTCTTTTCAACAAACTAAGGATTAACCTTTTATATAAATGGACCAAATAGCATATGTGTATTGAAATATTTTTAAAACAACAGAATATATAATTTGAGGAAGTATTTGAACTTTCTACTTACTATTTATCTCTCTTCTATTTTGTGCTTCATTTGTCTATGGATATATACTTTCTTTTTTGCCTAAAGAGCAAATATATTTATCTCAAAACATTTTATGAAAAAATAAAACAAAATTTCATAATCAAATAAGTAAATAACTAAAGTTATTACACTGTGTATCATTATCTTCCAAGTAATTACTCAGAGTACAAAACATAAACCAAAAAGATTCTTACAAAAAATTCAAATAGATAATAACACAATCTTTTCTTTTCAACAAACTAAGATAAAATAATAGTATGAATAAAACCAATTAACATATATGTTGAGATATTTTGAAAGCAATAGAATTTGTAGTTTGAGGAAGCCATTTGTACTTCTTCTGAGAAGTGTTCAGTCTTTTGGTTGCACATATTTTGATTGGGTCTTTTATTTTGGGAGATCTAATTTTTTTGAGTTCTTTAAACAGTCTTGATATTTGTCCTTTGTCCAAAGAATAGCAGGCAAAACTTTTCCCATTCTGTAGTTTGTCTCTTTATTCTGTTGTTTTCTTTGCTATGCAGAAGATTTTTAATTTGATATGATCCCATTTATTGATTCTCAGTATTATTTCTTGTGCCTTTGGGGTTCTGTTCAGAAAGTCCTTGCTTAGGCCTATAAGTGTTACCTATTTTATACCAGCACACTGTGTTTCCATTTAAACATTTAGATCTTTGATCCACTTTGATTTTAGTTTAGTACATGGTGAGGTATATGAGTCTAGACTCACTCTTCTGTATGTGAATATTCAATTTTCCCAGCACCATTTATTAAAGAGGCTATCTTTCCTCTAGTGTATTATTTATCACCTTTGTAAAAGATCAACTAGCTCAATGTGCCTAGGATTATTTCTGCTTCTTCTATAGTATTCCATTGACTCAAATGCCCACTTTTGTACAAATGCCATGCTGTTTTAATCACTGTGGTCTTATAGTATAACTTTAAGTTGGGGATTGTGATGCTATCTGCTTTGTTTTTGTTATCTATGATAGCTTTTGCTATTCTGGATCTCTTCCAATTCTATATACATTTTAACATTGTCTTCTCCAGGTCTGTATTTTGATTGGGATTACATAAAATCTGTATATCAGTTTCCAATTACTCTTATATTGGCCCTCTTTGAGTTATTTAGGAGCTGTAGGATCCATTTTTCTTGTTCCCATTGTTTATCTCTCATTAATTGATAATTGACCATAGTGCAGTCCAACAGTCCGTCTTCACACTGGTCACTTCTGCGACCCATAATCTCAATCATGTTCAAGTCTCCTGAGTTTCCCTATGGAACTTTCCGATGGATTCCCACTCTTTTCCATGATGGGCATTCTTGTTTTGCATCTCTTTCTTTTGCTACACTAGCTATTTTTGAGTGTCTTCTCTTAACTCACTGATCATCTGTTTCATTGCAGTCATTGTGTGATTAGTTATATCTTCTTTAAATATGCCAAGCAACTCATAGAACCTTTTTACCACCTTTGGTGCCTTTTCAAACCTAGCTGCTGTGTAGCTTATGATTTCTGCCCCTTCAATGCCCTTTGTACCACTTTTCAGAGTGAGTTCAAAATTTTGGGATGCATTTTGTTGCCTTGTCTTTTCAAATTTTATTTGTTTGTTTGTTTGTGATGGGGTTTACAAATTCTTCAGCCCAAGGCCCCATTCTTTAACTACAGCCACTACGACCCCTAACCATCCAGGTGGTATAGAGAGAAAAACAATTGCTGGCCACCTCTATGCTACCTGGCGTATGGTAGCAAACTCGGTGACAGCAATGGCCGTCTATGTCAACTGATATTGACAAACCCAAGGAACCACTCATCAATAGCTTTTTGCCAAAAAAAAAAAAAAAAAAAAGACTCTGATTTTAGCGAAGACATTTAGGCTCCCCCTTAGACTGACATATATTAATTTGATCACTGATTTCTGCTGGATGTTGGCAGCAGTGTCAGAGCTCAGACACACCACTAGATTATGCCTTCTTCAGTCTGGTCTCTCTGATGAGCACTTCCACCAAGCCTGGCCTCCCACAACAGAATATAGGCCCTGTGATCTTCCTTGTCTGAGTCTGGACCCCACAGAGGATCCCTGGATATTTCTATTTAACTCTCACCTCTCCAAACCCATCTCCCAAGATTGTCTCTCACCAAGTCTCTGTGGAAGGGTGTGACTTTCATCCTGAAGCGAAACTCTCTTCCTGGGCATTGATCTCTTCTTCTATCAGTTCGGTCTGTTGGTTGTAGACTCTGTTGCCCGGTGTTGTGAAGAATCCAGGAAGTGGAGGGAGGGCATGTAGCCCCTGGGATCCTTCTCACACCAGTTCCAGGCTCAGTGGGTGGTGGCATTGGTTGAGGGAGGGGCATACAGTTCTCAGGCCTTCCTGAGTCCTGCATGGGTCGCCTTGTAAAACTGGAAAGCAACTAAATAAAATCTGACAATAACATTTTGTCAAACACAAAGTTAGATTTTTCAAGAATCAAAACCTGAGGCCAGGTGTGGTGATTCACTTCTGTAATCCCAGCATTCAGGAGGCTGAGGCAGGAGGATTACCTAGAGTTTGATACCAGCCTGGACTATGTAGTGAGTTCAAGACCAACCAGAACTACGCAGTGAGAAGAGAAAGAATGAATATCAATACCTGAAAGTAAACATACAGGAGATGTAAGAAATAACTCTGTGACCAGCATCAGGAAAAGACCAAGGGAAAAATAATAAGTGTGATGTATTTGGGTACATCAAAATTAATCGTAGGAGAGGCACAGGTGGTACGTGCCTCTAGTCCTAGCACTTCGAAGGCTGAAGCAAGGGAATCATTTAAACCCAGGAGTCTGCAGCCAGCATGGGCAACAAAATGAGACTGCCTCAAAGAAAATAAGTTAAATCATAAAAACAGTTAAAAGTTTATGGGAAACTAGAATAAAAATATTCATGACACTTGCAACCAAAGGAGGAACTTGTTAATGCAATGAATATAAAAAGCTCAAATTCTCTAGATGTGGTGGCATATGCCTGTAATCCCAGCACTCAGTAGGCTAAGGCAGGATTGCTTCAAATTGAAGGCCAGTTGGGGCTACAAAGTGAGTTCAAGGGCAGCCAGCAGAGGGAGACCCTGTCTCAAAAGACAGACAGACAGACAGACACGCACACACACGCACACACACACACACACACACACATCCCACCAAACAAACAGCTCCAAGTCAACAGGGTCTGGAAACCAATACAAACATCCAAAAAGGCTAAAAATAAGTAATTCAGGGATAAACAAGCCATATGGCTAATATGTAAAGCAAAATGCAACTCCACCAGTCTTCAGAGATATGCAAATGAAAACAATGAACTACCTGACACCAATATGGTGGCACTTTTTATAGACACAATTTCACACTGGAGGTGGAAATAAGGGACAGGAATATTTTACTTTGCTCGTATGAACACAGCCTCCTCGTCTGCTCCACAGGCAAGCTTATAAAACTTGGTCCTATCTGAGTGTTCTGCCCATAAGTAAGCATTCGTAATAAATTTTTACACAACTCCACCAGGGATCTGTGCCAGAAGGCTCACTGTGGCATTTGTGTCACAGTGACCAATCCATGTCACCCTCCCTTGCACGCTCTTCTCTAACATAGGCTAAAGAGCTAATTACAATCTTTCCACAACACTTTGGCAGCTGAGCTTTTAAAGAGATATAGATTTAGCCAATCCTACACACTCTTGGGAAGGAGGAAGTGACATTCTACTGCCACTGCTGCTTTCCCAGTGGCAGTACCATTGTAGAGAAGTTAGATATCACCGTGTCATTGTTATCGGAGATAACCATGAGTCGTTGGCTGGACAGCAGGAGGCTGAATGGTGGACATCTGTCTGTGCTAGGCTGGGTGGAAGCAGGGCTGGTGTGTTTCTAGGGCAGCAGTGGTAAGCAGCTGCCTCCTGATCGGGGTGGTCTTGGCACAGTGACGTTAGCTAACTACTGAGAAGGAGAGAGAATAATTCCCTCACAATGAGGGTCTCCTTCAAACTGCCACCTAGAGCCTGTTTTCTTCAGCATTCTCAATGACTCAGAAACATACCCATTTGCGTTTAAACCAGATTCAGTTCTCTGAATTGAAACTAAAACCTGATGGATTTTACCAGGAAGGTGGAAATTTGTTCAGTCATCTCATCTACCTTTTGCAGAGTCGATTTACCATCAAAGTCCCCTTTCAATCAGGCAGATCCATTTCATCCTCTCGATGTCTCACAGGCTTTGTCACGGGTACTGGGATTCCTCGCCTACCTCTGTCTTCCTCATTAGGGCATGAAATCTCTGAGGCCAGGTATGGGCTTTTACTCATTGGAGTGATCCCAGATGGCAGCATTCCAGCCATGCTCCCTCCCACCTCAGGACCTCTGCAGATGTTATACTAACCTGCCAGGAAGGCTCTTCTACTCCTTTTCATCCCTTTAACTCATTGCTGTGATTCAAGAAGATCATTTTGACAACGATTTGCACTCTTCAGTATAATGGCCACTAGTCACTTGTAGCTGTTTAAATTTACATTAAACAGAAACATAAAATTAATTGCCAATTCCACTGGCCACATTTTAGATAAATGCACATGTATCTTATAGAGGACAGCACACAGTGTAGAATACTTTGTCATCGCAGAAAGTTCTGTGATCAGACAACACTGATCTAAATAGAAGAGGGTTCTGTAGTTTATATTTCTATAGCATGTTGTATTTTTCCTACATAACACTCATCAAAGCTAGTAACAAACTAATGCTTAAATTACAGGCTCCATGAAGACAGAAAAAATGTCACTACACAAGCAAGTATATCACAAATAATAGACACTAAATAGTATTTGTCAATAATGAACAAATACTACAATTGTATGCTTTTTAATTTTTGTGTGTGTGTGTGTGTGTGTACTAGTGGAATTGAATTCAGGCTTTCACACTGAGCTACATCTCAGCCCGTTACATTTTTGTTTAATTTTGGAAAAGGGTCTTTCTAATTTGCCCAGGCTGGTTTAAATTTCCAGTCCTTCTGCCTCAGCTTCCCTGAATGCTGGGATTACAGGTGTCACCATACCTGGCTCATATCCTTTGCAATTTGTTGTTTGGAGTAGAGATGTCATCCGTGAGCTTATGTAGACCCAAATACTTTTAACAGTCAAGATTTAGACTACTTTTTGCCCTTTTTCCTAAACATTTTGTTGTCTTTCCTAAAAGGAATAGAACAACAGTATCTAGCTAGTGAAGAGTTGAGAGCTAGTACTTTGGTGTTAGAAACAGATTATGTTCCGTATATCAAACTGTGAAGCATATGATTAAAAAAATTGTGTCATTCTGCTTATTCATATCCATATAAACATTTGGGTATTCATCGCAAACCAAAAGATAAATGTTTGAAAAGTAAGAAACTCTTCACTTAATTAGGTTGATGACCATTGAATTTTTATTTTGCATTAAAATGACAGAGAGAGGTGAAAATGTGTAATTTATTCTTTTATGAGTTATGTAACAACATACTTTAAAAAGAATAAACAATAAAAGTAGATAAAGAGCTCTTAAATGAATACAAGTGAAATAAAGAAGTCAATGAAAATTGCAGCCATTATGTCTAGCAATGAACTACATGCAAATTTTGGTGATATTAGAAATATTGGCACTTGATAGTCTCACAGGTTAGAAAAGTAAGCAGCATTTAATATTGTTGCCCTGCACTATCTAGAACAGTGCCCTAATCACATCTTTATTCACTGGGATTTAGCTTTAACTAATACATCCACATTAGCTTTGTCTGCTTCTCCAAGACTTTTTTGATAGATGTCAATAAGGACATTGTCCTCCTTCTTAGGGGACCTCGGGGTACCTCCTTCTTTGGCAGTGAGTGCGTCTCCAAGGCTAATAAAATTGTGCACTTCTTGTAGCTTCTTAAGCAGCCATTCCAGCCTTGCCTTGGTGACCAGATGTTTGCTCATGTTGTGCATAAGCTGTATCTCACTCACAGCTCTCTTCCTAGGAAGAACAGAGGCAGAAAGGGTCATTTGGTTAGCTTTCCACCACCAAAATGTAAAGCCAACCTTCAAAACCACCCCATGCCTTTCTCCACTCTGCAGAAAGGCTCCAGTACTTACTCAATAGGTTTTCCATCTGTTTTTGTAAGAAAACAAATTGCAAGCATGACAATCATGACTTTAGCTATGTCTTTGGCAGACATCATCTTCACTAAAAAGAAAAGAAAATGTTAGTGTTGTGAACTATAAGAATAGATTTATAGTAGTTTTCATTTATAACCATATAGCCGATAACAAAATGCAATACTAACTGATTGGGCTAGTTTTTAAGAGAGGCTTTTGAAATCAGCCTTTTCATATGATGGAAACATTAGTAACATTATACAAATATATACTTTGAAAAATTAGAAAGATAACTTCTCAGTACTGGAGATTTGACTGAGGGCCTTCACCGATACACTGAGCTATACTCCACAGGTTTACAAAACATGTTGTTTTTGAGGCAAAATCTCAGTAAGTCTCCAAATTGCCCGGGCTGTGATCGAACTTGTGACCCTCTTCCTTCAGGCTCCCATTAGGCTGGAATTATAGGCATGTACTATAACAGTGCCCAGCTAACGCTGATTTTTACTTTCTTCAGTATCTTTTGAAAATTTCTTGTGCAAGATTTAATTTGTAAATTTTGAGCCACATAACAAAGGCAAAATCTTTCTTTTGAAAATTTTCTTCTATATTTTATGTTAAATAAGAGGTTTAAAATTGACTTGTCTTAATTAGGTAAATTAGTGTCACTAATTATTGAGTTATTATTTGATTTTGAGGTTTTACTGAATACATGAGCATTTCTCCTACCATTAAAAATATGTACCAAAACAAATAGAGGCATCTAATTATTTGTGATATGTATTTTGAATTTTGCATCGTATTTGTCCAGTTTATTGCATTAACATACATATATTTTGAGAATATGTAAGTTTTATCTTTTTCTTCTTTTGCTTGTAGAGCTTTTTGTATCAATATAAAATATTTTCTCTTAATCTGCATTTCAATAATTACAAAGGCTATTAGAAGCATATTTTCTGAATCATCTATGTTGTATCTTTAATAGATACAGTGACTATGTTCTATTTTAAAGGGAAATCGCATCATTTAGAAGTAACACAAGAAAGATTCTAATTTGCTGCATCTTTTCACTGTACATTATAAAGATGGATGGAACAACAAAAAAAATTTCCTTTTTCAGTTATGTTAGAAATAACCACTGAAAAACAGAGTGTTGGTGTCTAATCCTAGCTTTGTCCTGTTCCCCTCACAAATCTCTGCTTCATTTCCTTGTTCTTAAGAGAGACACAGACTTCTTACACGATGTCTCTGCGAAAGAACAACAACAACAAAAAAGATATTTTACCATCTTTAAAGCTCATGCAGTTTTCAGGAAAGAAAACTAAAAAAGGTTGTCCTTTGTGCAGGCAATGCATATTCAGCAATCAGTGGGAGTTCTCCAACCTCAGTATATAGATTGAGCTCTCTGTGAGGCATAAAACAAACATCTAAGTTAAGGACACTGCAGGAAAACTGGAAATTTATTTAGCAAGGTTTTCCTATTCATTTCAAAACTATTTATTTACCACCATTCTATTTCACTTCATAATTTAGATAAGGATACTGCTAAAACATATCCTACCAAATGATTATCACTTTTCTGTAATTTCAGATGTGCTTTTTAAAAGTCAAAGTATCTCAAAAGGGTTTAATCACAAAAGAGTCTTTTCTTGACATGAATTTATCCCTTGTTTTATGCTTAGTTTAATTCAGTTCCCCTTAACATTTTACCATGAATAAACAGCGTAATATTTGCAGAAAATGGTACACATTAAATACTTGCTTGATTATTTTTTAAAAATCTCATGAAATTTAAAGGAAATATTTGAAATGAGTTACCAGACAATGACTTCAGACGAGATCCTCCTTCTGCTGTACCAGCAGCGATGCTGTGTTAGTGGTGAGTAAACTTGAGAGAACCGAAGAATAGCTCTGCAGTCCCTTCAGGTGTGACTTTTATATATGGGTCTTCTGCTCACCAAGAAGCTTTTTGATTGTCACAGATAATGTTGCTCCCAATCTCTGGATCTCAACTGTTGGGCCAAAACAGCCGCACACCCCCATTGGGTGGTGCCCTTTCTTCTTAAGATTTTGATAATTGGATAATGGAAGCAAAACATCAAGGTGCTGCATAACAGAATTCACAGAGTTCTAAAAGGATTGAGTTGCACTAATAAGAAAAATTCTGATTTTCTTATGATAGTGAGTGTTCATTAAAAATTCTGATTCTAAAGATGTAAGATAAAGTTATTTTTTACAAATAAAGTTTGAAGTAAAGGAAATATTTTAGAATCACATTATTAGTACACTTATTATGATAATGTGTCATATATGCTATACTTATTTTACAAGGTATTTTCAACCAATCCATATCACTTCTAATTTGTTTCTAATTATTTTTTTAATGAATGTTTTTGTTGTGTTGAAAACATTTGGATAAGCTTTTAATACATGATTTTGAAAGCTTCAAAAGTATAATTATTTAAAGTTTATTTAATTTTCACTTTATTCATGCATTTTAATGGGTAATAACAGTATTTACTAAACATTATGTATATTCCATCCCTCACCCTACTAATTCTTGCAGGAGTTCTGTAAGGTATATACTATTATCTTCATTTTTTTTTTTTTCTTGAGACAAACTCTTGCTATATAGCTCAGGCTTGCCTTGAACTCATGATCTTCCTGCCTCAGCCTCCCTAGTCCTGGGATTACGGTTGTATATCATCACACTCAGCTTATCATCCCCATTTTCATTTGAGGTAATTTAGGATTGGAAAGAGGAGATGATGGAATTCAGTGAACATCTCCATAACTTCAGAGCCACTTTGATTCTTGCTACCTTTGTTTTCCCATTAAAATTCAACCCTTCTTTGAACCTCAGTCTTCTTGGCTTTATTGTGCCTACTGCTTTGCAAGCTCTTTACCCAAGGATTAGGTCCTGATTCTCATCTTCTCCAACTGACAATTGAGAACCTATTCCAAAACCTAACAGAAGAATAATGCAGCTGCTCATCTGATTTCAAATATTGCTACAGCCTGCTTCCCACCTATCAACAAAATCCCTTGCATATCCTTGATACGGTGAGGGTGTATTTAGCTTGGCTCCCAACAAAAGAGCCATTTCCAGGATTGGGTCACTTCTTTTAGCTCTGGTCCCAACCAGGCTTTGTGTCATCCTCTTTCTGCTAACCACTGCCAAGGTAGGGCTGTACCACAAGTATCAGTACAAGTTTGAAAAGCCCAGAATGAGAGATGCACGTGTCAGCCCTGTTCTCCACACGGGCAGTTCTCACTTGGAGTCTATGCTAGGCTCCATTTTAGAAGCGTTAAAAAGAAGCTAGAACACATCCTGAGGCTATAAATTAGTTTGGTGAAAATGTTGACAAACATCACAGATGAGAAGTAGTTGGATAAAACTGGAAAAGTCTGGGGGGAAAGTCATCTTGGGATGACTACATAGCTGTATTTCATTATTTATAAGACTGTCATAAAGATGAATTATTCTTTGTGATTTAAGAAGAAAGGGCTAGGCTCAATGACCAAGACTACAAGGAGGCATATTTGGGCTCAGTTTGGACTTTATAATCATTAAAGGATCAAGTACCTTCTTAAGTAATGAGCTCCTCAACACCGGAAGTGTTCATCATTTATCAGGAATATTACAGAAATTTATACTTAGTAGAGGATTCAACTAGACAACAGTGAGGTCTCTTTCAACTGTAAAAATCTATTATTTTTATTTTTTTTCTTTTTGAGGGCCTCGAGATCAAATCCAGGACCTGGTGCATGTCAGCACTCTACTACTGCATCTTCAGCCCTCTTTTGATCCTTTTAAAGACCTCCCATGATGTCAGGTCCACACATGACATTCGTGTATCATTTTTCTGTTATACTCTGTTGAGAGAAGTGGAAATTCACATGGTTTTATAAACACATTTTTCTTAGTTATTATAAACCAACATTCTGGTTTAGAGATTTTTTTTTTCCTTCACTTCTTTGGGTAAGTTTGAAATAACCTACAACTTTCTAAGAACATTGCAATTATTGCTGTCATTTTCTTCCTCCTCGTACACTTATTTATCGAACAAATTCTCACACTGAAAGCAACATTGTTTAGCTACTTTGACAGAAAAATAAATCAGTGTAGACAATGGTTATTCATTAATTCGCCCACTCAAAACATGCATATTAGCTACCAGAGCGTGTTAATCACTAAATGATGGAGATAGGATGCTGCCCTTAAATTTAACTCCTAACTGTAACATATGTGACAAGAGTTCTAACAGTTATGAACGAAGGCCTCTAAAAGCACAGAGAAGAGAGTGGCAACGATTTCCTGCAGTTGTTAGAAACTGTTTTACTGCGAAGCTGCCGCTGGTTATGAGTTTTCCACCAGAGAAAATAAGGCAAGACAGAGAGAACGGTGTGTGTCAAGTCTAGCATCCAGGGACACTGTACAGTGATCAGTGCAAGAAGAGAGTAGTGAAGTCATGAGGCCATAGACGATGACCCCGAGGAAGTCAGCTGGCTATGTGAGCACACTAAGGAATTTTGTCTTGTAGTCCTCTTTACACTCTAAATACGCATGCAGTAGTAAAATTTCTATGCCCTTCAGATCTCTCAAAGGACAACTTGAAAGAACTGATAGAGCTTCCAAGATTTGAACACAATTTATCTGAACCATCAGGCTGTGTGATGCGGGCATCAATGAGATGGAAATCATTTAGGAATGAGGAGGCTGAGAGCTATGTGGGCACAGAAGCTGATGACATGGTGACAAAGAAGAGCTGAGCACAGCTTTTTGTTGTGAAAAGCTCAGCCTTTCTTACCATGCTACAGCTTTCTGAAGCCAGGATCGGACAACAACTGATGAAGTCTTTGCATTCAGGAAAGGTAAAGGACAGTGTGTGGTGCGTTGTTGCGGTCCAGCCTTCAGGTCTGTGCGGAATGGAAAAGATTTGTAGTTATGCAGGTACTTCTCAGGTGACCCACAGAAAGAACAAAACATGTCTTCAGGCTTCCTGACTCAAAAGTTACTTCAGATCTAACCTATTGCGTTATAACTTAAAGAAATGGAGGGAAATAATAGACTTACTTCAGAGTCATTTTTTGTTTGTATTTTAACCACAAAGAAAACAGATAGCCCTAGCAACTTAACTGAGAAGTGAAACCTCAGATTTTCAGTCCCTTTTCCAATAAGCTGAACAGATATCAGCCTTCCTGATTCTAAATATTCTCTCCTATTGTCCTATAAATATATTTACATTTTGCAGGCAGAGTACTCCAGTCTGGAGTCCACATAATATAGTCTCCTCAGCTAACAAGGCTCTTCCTCTGGATTTCATGGATAGCTTTTTGTCATGCTCTTACCTCTGGCTGCAACTTTATCGTGGTGTGGCTTCTGTAACAAATTGTCTTTCCTATCCCCTTCCAAGGGTCACATAGAGTCAGCAGGCTGCGTGCCCTGATTCTTTCCTTTATGTGTGTGAAACACTGTGGGCAAACAGCAAGGCAGAGGGTATTAGATTCCCATGAAAGAAGCTTTACGACAAACAATCCTGACTGCTGGATCAGAAATACCAATACTGCAATCTAAATTTGGGTTTCAACTCAGCAAAGATTTGTTGAGCACTTATAATCAACCAGGGAAGAAGCATAGTAATTTCTCTGTTCCTAACTTCTTCCTGGGTTTTATTTTAATGTGACTTTTAAAAAATGTGTGGCATCCTTACCTTTCAGAGTTTTAAATTTCGCATCTCACAGTGGAATATACTACCTTCCCCTCCTTTGAGTTAGAAGCTTTTAAATACCAGCCATCATATATAAAAGTGCTTTCTATATAATTGGCATTCTTTAAAAAAATGTTGAATCTAAATCCAAAAGGAAAGCATCCTTTGCTCATCCCCTCAGATGATTCCACCCTACACCATGGATCTCAGGTAATAGACAAGGAGGACACTGAACATCTTGGCCCAATCTCCTGTTTTCCTTGCACATTTGTCAGCCCAGCTTCCTGAAAGGCAAAGAATTCTGAAGTAGCCAACAGTTAAGATGTTCATAAAATCTATTCTGAATTTTTTAATTGTGCTAGGAGTTGTGCAACTTACACTAAAAGTGATACTATTTTTTGGCATTGTTGGAAATGACACTTGGTAAGTGTGATTGGACAGTGGGCACCTACTAGAGTTAATAAATTGGCAGGTAGGCCTAGAAGCTGTTCCCCTCATCCCCACTTTGTAGCATTGGGCAGTAGAAATTCTCAGGATCTGGGTAAACAAGATGTGAATAAAGCTCATAGGTCTGGAACTTAACAGCTGCATGGTCCTGGATAAGTCATTTCACACAAAAGAACTCAAATTTCCATTTAAAAGTAAATATAAACTACCCCCAGAGCCTTATTGTGAGGGTCGCATAGAATCATGCATGGAAAGAGCTTTGTGCAGTGTATTAGAATGGGAATAACAGTAATGCTTTTTCACAAACCCTGTTAAGATGGTGGTGTCCCAGATGAGTAAATAAGTTGGTCATATCCATTTGTAGTTTTCTGTGTCCTCTTGCTGATTGGATGACATTTCAAACAATGTTACAGAACTATTCTGCACTAATTCTAAAGTGCCACTGATTTCATCTTTCAAGACCAAAAAGACTTCTCAGCCTGGCCTCACTCAACAAAACAGTCTGCAAGAATGCCCTAAAAAGTGAAAACAGTGGCGTGAAAATCAGAATCTATAACTCCCCTCCAGGACCATTCTCCAAATGCCCAGCAAAGTATGTAAAAGTCACTCTGAAACTTAATTCTGGACATTCTCATGTGCCTGGTTATTTTATGAAGTGAACTAAAAAGGAGAGTAGGATGGAAAGAGCACTAGATTTGGAATCGGAAGACCTGATTTCAGATCTTAGCATTACTAGGGTTGTCAGATTTAGCAAATAAACGTATAGAACTTTCTGACTGCTGGATCAGAAATACCAATATTGCAATCTAACTAAATGATTCAGCAGTTAAATTTAAACCATTTCTAACAACCCATGCATATGTACACAGAAGTAAAAGCAGGACGTGTTTTTACTAACATTTTGTGGTATTAATCTGAAACAAATTATAAGTACTAAATTACATGCTTCTCTCTATATTTTCCTGATGCTGTGGCTGTTAATAACTCCTGTTTTGCAGCCTTTGTGAAGGAGATTTATTGCACATACAGTCTGCGTTCTAATTTATCATAACATAGCTTCTATAGTGGTCATATTTAATTTATTTTGCTATTGTACATTAATCACTAATAAAGATACATGTTCAACATTCTCATTATGAACAGAGCTCCTGTTATGGTTTATACATTGTGTCAGTTTGAGAAGTCTAGAAGCTTAACTAATTCAGCAGCTCTACATCCTGGGGTGTAGAGAACAAGCAGTTACCTTTCTAGGATATTGTTCATTGTGTCAATTTGAGAAGGTCACAACTTTAAGTGATTGAGCAGGGGGCCAGGGTCCCTAGTTTGTAACGTCCTCAGCCTGTGCAAGAGAAAGGCAGGTAGATGGTGTGAGTGCTACACCCACTCTAGGGGAGCAGCTTGTATATATTTAAAAGGCAAATGAGGGGGAACTGATTGCTTCTTCTTCAGAGAAGCTCCAGTCTTCGCCTTCAGCTGGGATGTTGTCTCCTGGCTTCTGGCACAGATTGGCTTCTGCCTGGGACTCTTCAGCTATCGTTGTAGACTCTTCAGCCTTCGTCATAGAGTCTCCAGCCTTCCATTGTAGATTTTTCAGTGGTCCATAGTAGACCCATCAGCCTCCTGAAACAGATTTGCACAGGACACTGAAGTGAGCTCCGGCCCTTGAGCTGGACCCTTCAATCTCTAGCTTGCAGATACCCTCTGCATGCTCCCTTGTGGCTGACCATTGTAAGCCAATCTTGTAATTTCTGATACAGTTGTATATCTTGTGTTATATCTGTTTCTCTAGTAAACCCTGACAATACAGCTCCTGAGTAGGTACTGGAATAAAATTAACAAATCTAAGAATCACTCTGAAATTGATTTCTTGAAGCAAATAATACCATATCTGCTTTTTCATTCTTTAAGATTTCATGTCATCACTTGATTGATGACTTAAATTTGTTATTAACTGATAAAAAACGAACATTATCATCATTGTATTTATTTTTTATGTCCTGAAGATTGAACCAAGGGCTTCACACAAGGCATGTGAGCTACCTTCCAGCCCTTTCATTAATTCTGGTTCTCCTGTTTTTCAGTTATTAAACATGATGATTTTACTTGTTCCTGTGTTGGATCAGCACCTGGAAATATTCGTGTAAAAGAGTCAAATTCTTCAAGGAATGAAAATCATTTGAAAAAACAGTTATAGCAAGTGTCATAATAATTGTCTATGTCAAACTGGAATATTTTTTCCTGTTTATAAGCAATACCTCTTTTAAGAACATCACTGACACTTACAGGGACGTATTTTTATTAATTCTTTAACACAGTTTTCTTTAAGTAATAAAGCTCTTTCAATGTGTATAGTCTTATAGATAAAGAGGTATTGAAAACCATGAAAATACTTAGGTTGGGGAACATAACTCCCTGAATATGTAAATGTAGGTTGTACATGGTGACTTCTTCCAAAGTTATAGGAAAGAGGAAAAACTTTATAGCAGAGGAACCTGACAAACACTACTTCAGTAGATAATGAATTGGTCAATGTCAATACCAGTAAGTAGTGTGTTAAAATCTATCTTTGATATTATATGTGGTTTTCCTCCCTAGAGCTCATTTAAATTTTTTTAAATTTAATTTTAAAGGGACCAGAACAGAACAATAAAACAAATCTAAACAGTGAGAAGACAGTAAGAAATCTATAATAGTTACCATACTGCAAATTGTTATCCTCTAAATAGTTGCTGACTTTTGGCTTTAGACTTGCAAAGTCAATCAAGCAATACAGTTCCTCCAAATCAGCTGGTTGCTCATCGTGGGTCGGGGCTGTTGTTCTCTCCCCAGTCTGTGTGCTAGCTGGTTAACAGGCAGGGGCTTAGCTTCCTTGCTGGTTCTTGCCATTTCTTGCTCAGGCTGACTCACAAGCAGAGGCTTTGTTAGCTTCCTTCTTGGTTCTCCCTGGTCCGCACTCCAGCTGACTCTGACAGGTGCCTCCCCAGATATACATACTGGTCTAACTGTGAGAAAAAAAACATGAGGCAAATGCCAGTTGAGGGGCATCCTACAATATACCTGACCAATGCTTCTCTAAACTGTCAAGTCATCAAACAAGGAAAGTCTGAGAAGAGCCTAAACAGTTATGACAGCTAAGAATATAATAGATAGGATGCTACAACATAAAAAGGATATAATGTAAAAGTTAAGGTCCAAAGACTATAGTTTTTAGTTAATAAAAATACATCAATATTTTGTCTTAGTCATTTTCATTGTCAGTGGGACAATATATCCTATATCTGCAACATGATGGAGAAAAGGTTTGCTTCGGCTCACATTTCAGTCCGTTGTTGGCTGGCTCCAAGGCAGGACAGCATAACAAAGAGGTGTGTCAAAGGAGAGTTGCTCATCTCATGCCAGACAGGAAGCAGAGAGATTGAGGGAGGAGTCAGGAAGGGAGACAAATCCCACTTAGCCACTTAATCCAACCTGACCCTCCTAACTGCTAGTCAGCTCTAAGCTCCCATAGTACAACCATCTTCCAAAAGCCCTGCCTATGAGCACATGAGCCTTTTGTGGGACATCTAAATCTAAACCACAGGACTCATTATAACAAATGTATTATATTAGTATATGATGTTAATAATAGAGGAAACTGTAGGAATGAGATGAAATAGATATATAAGAATTCATAGTATCTTTGAGGCAAACATCATTCCTATAAGTGTGAAGCTTACACTTGGTTCAAATTTGCTTGTTTATTAAGTAGCAAGAATTTAAATCTATGGCTATTCTTACATCTATGGGTTCTGCATTAATATTATTTTGTAAAGAGTAAAGGTCAATATAAAGAAAATGGAGAATTCAATCCAGGACATATTTGCTGAGTTGAGGCCCTTCTGTGGGAAGATAAAGGGCTATAAAGAAGTTTAGGCTTGGATTCTGACCTTAAAGAATGAATGCTCTGACTTATTTCACTTAAAGTAATGTTCCAAAGTTGTATCCATTGATTTATAAGTGCCTTGATTTATCTTTCTTTCTATCACATGGTTTTCTCCTTCTCTCACTCTCCTCCCTCTCCCTCCTTCTCTCTCCATGTGTGTGTGTGTCTGTGTGTGTCAGAGAGATGAGAGTGTGTAAAATAGAAGAGAGATAAATAGGAAGTAGGGAGATCTTTTTCAAATGGATGGGGGAATAAGAGATAGAGGTAGAGGGGAGGGAAGGGAGAGAGAAAGGATAAAAAATGAAGGGTAAAATGATGATGAAAATAGAGCTTTTGCAAGTAGGAAGGGGATTAAGCATTGGAGAGATAAAGGGGGAGAGAGGGAGTAAGGTATGGGAAAAAATAATAAAAGAGTGCTGGTATGGTGGCAATGAAAAAGGAGTGCTCTAACATTTTTGGTGAGAATGTAAACCAGCACAACCACTATAGAAATCAGTATGGAGATTTCTCAAACAACTAAAATTAGTTCATATGATCCAGCTATTCCCCTTCTAGGTAACATCCCCAAAGAACTAAAGACATCATATTATAGCAATACATGTATACTAATACTTACAGCATCACAATTCATAATAGCTAAGTCCTAGGTAGCCTATGTACCCAACAACTGATGAAAGGGTAAAGAAAATGTGGTATCTATATATAATAGACTATTACTCAGCTATAAAGAAGGATAAATTAGAGACATTTATAGGAAAATGGTTGCATCTGGAAAATATAATATTGAGTAAAATAAGCCAGATACACAAACTTAAATATTATATAGTATCTCTCATTTGAGTAAGGCAAAATACAAACAAAGGGCAAAATACAAAGAGAAAAATAAAAGTGGATAGAAGGAAACAGGGATAGATCTCTTGCAAATGGGAAGGGGTCCAGGAGACTGAAGGAGAGGAAAGAGGGGGAGAAGAAAGGGAAATAAGTACAATTGTTTTTTTGTTGCCATTTTTTTTGTTTTGTTTTGTTTTTGAGACAGGATCTCACTATGTAATGCAATCTGGATTGGAACTCACAATGATCCTCCTGTCTCAGCCTCCCCAGTACTGGAATTACAGGTGTGTGCCACAACACCCAGCCCAGTAGCAGAATTAAGGTAGAATTAAGACATGATGTGTAAAGGAAACTAATAACCTCAATGAATGTAACTATTATGTCATAACCATGAGCTAAGAATAATAGAACAGGAAAATAAGGAAGAGGGTTTAGTGGCAGAGGAAGGGAGGGAGATAAGTGAAAAGGGAAAGGGGAAGGGAATTTAAAAAGGAAACAAACTGTATTGTGCAAATGTACCCACTCCGCAAGACGAATGCAAACTCTCCCAAAATAAATGTAAACATCTCCTAATAAAAAATTCATTTTGTACATGTATCAACTCCCCATGGTAAATGTAACCATTATGTATTGCAAATATGTACTAATAAAAAATTATCAGCCTACTGGCTTAAAAAAAAGAATGCATGGTATAGTGTGTGAGACAGACAAGCATGATTTGCAAAAACAGCAGGCTTGTTGGAGTGGGGAGGAGAGACAGATGTGACAGTTTGCCACAGGCACAATGCAGGAGGTAAGAAGTTTCAAGGTCAGGCCCCTACATTTATGTGCAGTCTCTGCAGATTGGAAGATTACTTTTTACCTGAGGGAGCATTTAAGAACAGGCATGTTGATTCTTTTCAGGTGTAAATAAGATGACACACACAAATGATACAGCTGGCAACCTTTTATCTGGAATCAAAGTCTCTGTGTATGGTTTTTGGACTCTAAATGTTTTCCTTGTCACTAAATAGTTTAGTTGACAATTTGATTTTAAGCTTGGATTTGGCAAAAGACTCAATCTTTCTTTAATCAAAATGTTTACACTCACAAAGAATTTACCATGTACCAGACATTATCCTAAGATCTAAGTGGTTTATAAATACTGTCTTTTTAATCCATACAATAACCTCAAATCAGATCTATTTTAGCCCCTATATTACAACTAAGGAAGCTGAGCATGAATAAATTAAAGTTTTCCCAGGGCTACCACAACCAGTAAATGGCAGAAACATGATATGAACTAGACAGTGTGACTCTAGAACCCACACTTATGGTAATTACATTACATTGTCTCCCTGTCCTCCACACACCTTGAAACAGTGTGGTGAAGTAAGTTTTCTCAGATTTTCTCATAACTTATATTTGAGGAAACATAGTTTATCTAATCTCTAAATTTCTTTTATCTTCTTAAGCATCCAAAGTGCTAATTAGCAGGGCCATAAGAAATTCTCTGTTTGATATTGTTTTAAAATGAGTTCAATTACATACTATCACCAAGTGGAATTTATTGCTACTGGAATGTAAGGCTGGTTCAACATACAAAACTCAAGTAACAAAATACCCAACGCAAACTAAATGAGGAAGACAACTCACATGGTCATCTCGATACAGAAAGAGCATTTGACAAAATTCACTATGGTTTCATGACTTAAAAAATAAATAATAAACTAAGATTAGAAAGAAACTATCTGAATATAACAAAGATTATATATGACAAGCCCACAGTTAACATCATAGCCAATAGTAAAGCTGCTGTGTATTATTTGTTTTGTGCTCTTTGTAATCCTTCTGTGACAAATCCTGACTTTTTTCAAGGAGATGTTGCTCTGATAGAATGTCACATTTTCAGAAATGCAAAACATAGATGCACATTGATAGTATTTCAAGAACTATTACTCCCTTTCATTTGTGTCAGTATAAAATCTCTCCACCAGCTCTACCGTTTAACTCGTTATACAAGAATATCTTGCAGTTGGTATTGGAACTAACTCTCTAGACCATCCATTCTCTGTGTGGTTTCTAGGATGGTCCATAGAAACTGAAGCAAGTTATGTCATATGTCTACTTAAAATTTTCCAATGTCTTCCTATATCACTTAGAATAAAATCTAAACTCTTTTCTATGGCCAAAGAGGTCTGATAGATCTCTTTTTTCTGCTTTGTTCTGCTCTTTCTACTCTCAAGTACAGTACCTCTCTCTATTCCACTCTCATGCTTTCTTTCTCTCTGTTCCTAAACATAAAAGTTCATTAAGACCTTTGTACTTCTTGTCTCGTTAGCTTAGAATGCTTTGTCCCTACATCTCTGCATGACTAATTCTCATTATTTAAGTGTCAGTTCAAATGTTACATAGCCTGACTACCCAGAGTGTCCAGACCTCATTCCAGAACACACAGGCACACACACCACTGGCTCTATTATGTGTCTCTGTAAGATAATATATTTAGATTGTCCCTTATCTGGCACAGAGTAGGTACTCAAGAAGGAGTTACAGAGGGATGAGTGAAAATGTATGCAATATCCACATGCGCATGTCCTACGCAATAACACTGGCCCTACCCCAGGCAGAACTGGTCACTGCTTACTTTGGTGTTAAAGAAGTACCCATAGAGAAATCATACATCCTGGGGAAGACAAGATGGTGGACTGGTAGGTAGCAGGAGAGAGACCCTCTCTGAGAGAGACAGCTCAAATGCCAGAATAAAATACCCTGGAGAGACCCTAACAGATAGGGATGGACTCTCACAACCCAGGAAAAAACTAAAGTGCAAAAAACTGCTCCAATATGAGGTCCTGGGACTACCATTAGAGAAGCTAAGATCAGCGAGTACAGCGCCCTCCTTGAGCCGCCTGAATTCCTGCCCAACCTGAACAAGTGATCCGCACCGAAGCGACTGGCTTGAGCTGCCGGAGTGCAAAGCTGAACAGCCCTGCATGCAGCTTGCCCGGACCGGCCCTGCACTCGACCCACCCAGAGGCACCGTGAATTCCCACCGCAGCTGCTCTGAAGTCAGAGGTCGGGGAGCCCTGCAGTTCTCAGGGATGGCATCAACACTTGGTTAGTGATGGGAATAAGACCCTCCCATGGGAAAGGGGAAACCGACTGGACGACATGTTGGATTTGGGCAGGACAGCCCTAACTGCATAAGGAAGTGGCTTCAGCTGGTTGCTCCCCTTGCCGAGCGGATTGGTGGAATCTGCTTGGACTAGGCTGCTCCCCTGGGGGACCCAGTGAGTCACTACAATATTACTTCCCTGAGATCAGTGCACAGTGAAGGCCTGCAAAGGTTGACTGGCCCAGAAGGGAGGAGCTAGTGCACACTGCCCATGGGTGAACTCTAATCTCTGATAACCTATTGAAGAGGGCTAAAGCTCCTAGCCTGCACCCTCTAGAGGAGCCTTAACCAACAAGAAAAGGGTCTGGGCATTACACTGTACACTTGTATGGAAGGAACCAAAAACATGACGAAAGGGAGAAATAAGAAACAACTCCCAGCCCCCAACCCTGAGAACATTGATCCAGGAGAG
>PVJX010031750.1:0-20970 GCA_004027295.1 Dolichotis patagonum
AAAAAAATAAGAAAGGGCAAGTTGAAAAAGGCTCGAAATGTCGCTCAGTGCAAAGGTTCTGGGTTCTATCTCCAGCACCCCCACACACAGACACTAACACCGCGCACCCGTGGAACAAACGCCACAAAGGTAGACATGGAGAAACCGCGGCTTGAGTTTTCCCTGTAATCAATTCACCGAGGCTTTATTGTATTCATTCAGTTAACACAACGAAACCCACGGAAGCGTCACTTCTGTCTAGTAATATCTAGCAAGCTGCCTACACTAGTGGAAAAAAAAATCCTAAATAGCGATTCAGACATAACAACAGTAATGATCTTGCTGCTGTTCTTGTTCAGGAAAAAATAAGAGAAGGCAACAAAAAGAAAGAAAGAAATCTCAGCCGCAGAGTGGCAAGAAAAGGACGCAAGTTTTTGAGGCCAGTGTTGGAGCCCTGTTCCAGCCTGGCGACCTTGGGAAGATAACCTCTAACTACCTTTGCATCTGTGCAGCCAGGATGATGAGGCAATGTAAGTGAAGTCATCTTTACAGCTTACACTTGAGATTTGATCCTAATAAGGATGTGAATTGCTGCTTTTTATCATGAACCATCATCTAAGAAACCAACATCTAAGAAACAAAGAAACTTTGAAAAGAACAATTTCTCACATCTTGATAGAAGAACCCTTTCTCAGAATTTTTTTTTCCAAATGCATTTAGCTTTGCTTCCATTATCAAAACAGCCTCAAGCCTGTGGTCGGCTGTTTCCACCACCTCGGTGTCTGCATCCCATCTGCAGTGGCGAAGCCTGACATTCCAGATATGAAGAAAGTTAGTGATCTGCATAGTTTCCTTGTCTTTTCATCTACCAGAAGAAATGTCCCCAAACACATCTGGTTTCTAGGAGAATCAAGATTAGTCGGGGCTGTTGTTGGGAACCTCCACAGAATTGATAGGTCCATTTCTTTTAGTTCTCAAAAAGCAGAGAGACAGATATTTAGGGAGAGAGCATTAAAATTTTCTTTATTTTGAAACCATTTTATCTCAACATTAACTCTGTGTTCTTTGCTTAGAAGGGGCCTGTTGTAGTCCTACTTCTGGGGCTGGGAATTTAGCTCAGTGGCTTAAGTGCCTGCCTGGAAAGCGTGAGGTCATGAGTTCGATTCCTGGTACCAAAAAAAAAAAAAAGTCCTACTTCTGTAAGTCTGATATATACCCCAAAGTCCTTTTAAGGCAAGAATTTTTTTTTTTTTTTGTACCAGGGATCGAACTCACAACCTCGCGCTTGCAAAGCAGGCACTTAAGCCACTGAGCTAAATCCCCGGCCCTAAGGCAAGAATTTTACACTTTACCATTTTTCCCTCATAGAAACGACAACAGCAATTCTTGCGTTAAATTAGTTTTTTCTTTGGAGGATAAGACAAGTAAATTCATATCTAAATTATGCAGATAAAACTATCAATATGTCAAACATTTAAATTATCTTATATCACAGGCCATGTTAACTTCCTACCCCTATGTAATTCTTGTATTTTTTTTTTATTTTTCCTCGTGCCCTTTTTCAAATGTGTACATTATGATTTTAGGAAACCAAGCAGATTTTAGTGATAACTGGGGAACTGGCTGGATGAAATCCCTTGAAAAACTATATATATATATTTCCAGAAAGTTATAAACTTAGATATAGGAGGGAAAAAAATCTCTCAAATTCTAAATAAAACACAATGTCGATTTCTTAGTTCCAGAGATTGCACCAACTTTTTTTCCTATGTCACTAGGAATTGAACACAGGGCCTCCTGGGCCCTATTTTACCGTCACTTATAAGGGCTTTCTCGGAAGGCTCAGTCTAGAGAAGGCAGGGGAGAGTCAGAGGTGACCTTTTGTCTTCTATTCTCTAGTGCCCAAACATTACATTTGTTTTAACAACAAGGTTTCTAAGTTGGAATTTGTCATTTACCATAGCCAATACAGATAATATCAACTAAGATCCCAAGCCCCAAAGTTGAACGGCCAGTTTGTTCTTCTTTCTACAGGATTTTGGCAATTCTGTGCTAGAGATCTAATCCATAAACCAGTTTTTCCTTTTTCTGGGGCTGGGGGTGGAACCCAAGGCCTTGGGCATGCTAGGAAGCACTTTACTATGAGCTATATTCCTAGCCTAGAGTACAACCAAAGTGATCCACACAGAGAACTTCTTTGAGATGAAAGGATCATGCCCCATTACACACACACACACACACACACACACACACACACACACACACACACTTTTCACTGAAAAGCAACATTCAGGTCATGTCTTGGGTCCGTGTGCCCAGTATTTGATTGCTATGTCGGAACCCCAGGCATGTCATACATCTCAGTATTTGATTTCTAAGAAAGGATTTTCTTTGTAATTGTTCACAGTTATCTCAGAGTTGTCAGGGTTGACAGTCTGCTTTCATAACTTTGTATCCAAAGCATGACAACAAGCAGTAGTTGATAAATTCCTCTCCAACCTCAGGAAAGCAAATAATGAAAAACGACACACTGTAGGAGCTAGCCATTGTAGTACAAACACAATGGCTTCTTGTGTGACAAATAATTTAAATTTATTGGTGATTAGCAGAATCAGCAACAAGGATTAAGTACTTAAACCACAGATTAGGAGCTATTAAAAATGACCTGGGCTATTTTATACTCAGAGAGACACTTGTTCTTTTACTTCATGTATCTAAAATTCTAAAAACAACCACAGTAAAGCCAACAAAAAGTGGGTTCTACTTCAGGACTCACCCCATCCCACCTCCAGTTTTCTACACAGAATTATGTCGGGATGCAGCTGCTCTGGCAGAAACAGAAGGCCACGATGGTTAAACCACAATGAGAGGCCACTGCCCAATAACCAGCAATACAGAAGGATGCAAAAGGACCAAACAGAAAGGCTACCTGGATTTGTGTGGCAACCACATGTTAAAAGATAAGTATTTTTTCCTCAAACGATTCTGTTACAAATATGGCTGAACGGGTGGTGGTGTACTTCTGCAAACCCAGCACTCTTGAAGGCTGGGGCAGGAGATCTCGAGTTTGAACCCAGGCTGGTAATGTAGGGGTTCAGAGGGATGAAGTGGCCCTGGGACGGAGCTCAGGGTGAAGGCCCTGACTCAGTCCTCAGTACCCCCGCCCCCAAATGCGCGTTTCTTGTCATTTGTTCCTATGGTCCTCTGTGGCCTGCTCGGGAACTTCTTCACACGCCCGCCAGCGCTGCACGGAGGAACGCAGGGTTCGGGTCCTGATAGCTGGAGAAGGACTGTCCTTGGGAGTGATCTGGAGTCCCCCAAACACCACCGATCAACACTGATTTCTCTTTCCAGGGGGCGAGGGTCTGAAACGCGCGGCCAGTGTTGTGGGCGCTTCTCTTGGGAGACCCTCGGCGGGCAGGGGAGCGCACACTAGCAGTTGCCCGGGTGCTTCCCAGGTGGATTTGTTAGTCCTGAGGACAGCACAGGCGACTCTAAGCCAGGCCACACAGACAAAAGGCGAGCTGTTCGCTCAGCCAGGCCGGCTCCGTCGCCCTGCGGTCTGGATTCGAGCCTTAGGACGCTGCAGCCTGAAAGGGGGAAGGAGCTGGGTATCGTGCGCCCGCGCAAGGGCAGCATCCGGCCGGGTCCAGGCAGTCGCCGCGGTTCGCAGCCCCGCGCAGACGCAGCCCTGCCCGCCCCGCGGCCTGGGAGGACGAGTCACGCCGCTCCCCTGCGCGGGGCTGTGACCTGGCCGCGACCCGGGAAGAAGCGGGGGCTGGGGTGACCGGGCGCCCGGGTCACGAGCCAAGTCCGGGCGTGGCACTCGCGGCCGGATCCCGGCAGGGGGCGCTGCTGCCCCGGCCTCGGAGCTGTTGAGCTCGGCGTGCAGGGCAGGACAAGGCAGGGCAGGGCAGGGCAGGGTAGGGCAGGGCACTGCAGGCCCCTGGCCTGGGCGCCGGGTGGCAGGGTCCTCCCCCTGGGCCGCGCAGTGGCACGCAGGACCTGCACGGGGGACTCAGAACCTTCTTGTGGTCTAACGCTCGATTCCGATTTATCCGGGGCACAGGATTGCCTGCCTGTGGTCCCAGCTCCTCGGAAGGCTGAGGCAGGAGTTTGAGGCCAGCCTGGCGACAAAATGAGCCATCGGGTGTCACACAGGTTTCTTATAGAGTGCGCGCGCGCTCAGAGACAGAGACACAGAGAAAATAATGCACGCCTGTAATCCCAGCGCTCTGGAAGGCTGAGGCAAGAGGACCTCAAACTGAAGCCCAGGCTGGGCAATGTAATGACTTAGCAAAATTCTGTCTGAAAACTTTTTTTCTTTTTAAAGGGCTGCGGATGTAGCTCAGTGCCAAGGCCACTGGGTTCCATTCCCAGTACTGGAAACTATTCCTCCCCTCCGCAAAAACAAACAAACAAACCAAAACTCCAGAAGCAGAACACCAACTGCAGCCACTTCCAGAGTTCTGGAAGTCTGATTTCGCCTCTCAGCTTAAAGAATAATGGATTCGAACTCGGACCCACTATGGGGTGTGGGCGAGCGAACAGGGCTGAATCACTCTGCACCTCGGGCTCGTCGGGATCGTTTATTCTCCGCCCGCCGCTCCCTCCCGCACCCCCGCCCCGACTTCCTGCCGTGGGAAACCGCGGGGGGAGCGGCGGCCGGGTTAATATTAATAGCGGCGGCGCCGCGCGCTCCTCCGCCTTCCTCTCCGCACGGCCGCGGCCCCGTCCTCCCCGGAGCAGCGCCCCTCCTTGGGCACCGCGGGGTCCGCTCCGGAAACGGAGAGGCCAGGACAGGACTGGGCGCCGCCGCGCGGCGCAGCAAAGGTCGGGAGCAGCGGGGTGGGGGGGCTGCTCCGGGAGGCGGCGGGGCGGGAGGGGGAGGGGAGAGGAGGAGGAGCCACGCTCGCCGGGGTCCGGTGCGCACCAAGTCTGCGACGGCCGAGGCCAGCAGCGGCTATGGGGGCGCAACGATGATCCCGAGATCAAGGCTCTGTTTTCCCCAGTGGTGCGGGAAGGCTTGGAACTGTCTCTGTCCCATCTCCAAGTCTGGTTTGCATTCGCTTTTATGGATGCAAGCGAAGGATTTCCACACTTTCATCCAACAGATTTAAGTTATGCAGAGGCATAGTATAAACAAAATTTTTATGGAAAATGAGATATTATAGTAGTCATTGATCATTTTCTGTTATTTGGTTTAGAATACCCTGTAATTCTTTCATTCTCTTGAATGGTTTTATACTATGTTGTATGTTTGATATTTGAAGCCATGCTCAAGAATTACAAAGAAAGAGACGTTATGGTACTACTGTTAATATCCGGTTGTCTTGTTGTAAAGTGCTGTGTTGCTTATGTTGTTCTGTTCTGATCTGCTTTGTTCTGTCCTCTTTTGTTTTATTCTTTTTAAAAGAAAAATAAAAATAAAAAAATAAATCATGCAGAGGCGTGAAAAGAAAGATGTTAATTCTGGCCCCCCCATCCTGTCTCTCTTCCTGGGATACCAGTGTCACTGGTTCAAGTCATTTCAAGAATTCTGTGTGCGTGCTCGTGCAAACGTGTGTAATACATAATCCCGTGCTTCCTTTTCCTTTAGAAAAACAAAAACGAAGTTCCCTTTTACTTCAGTCAGTTGCTTTTATCCATTACTAACCCATCGTGGGCATTTCTGCCGACTGTTATACATACTCGTTCTTAAATGTCCACTGAATTTTAAATATATGGCTGAACCAGGCACATTCTCTGAGTATTTATTACGTGCTAGGTCCTGGGAAATAGCAACAAACAGGTCTCTCTGGGGACCTCGATTTTAGTGGGAAGAGACTTAAGCATTCATTTATTGAGAGCCATGTAAATCGTTGTTAGTGTTTTACTATTACAAACCATACAGAGGTAAATATCTTTTCCTGTTCGTCCTTGTGTACTTTGCATTTTGGGGGGTTCTTTTAAGTGTATAGATTACTTAAACTGAAAATGCAATGTCAAAGAATTGGCATCTTTTTCTCATCATATTGAGGCTCAAACGTAGGGACCTTTTACCACTAAGATACATCCCCAGCTGGGTTTCAAATGTGTATTTTGTGTCAAGGCCTTGTTAATTTGCCCAGGCTGACCTCACATTTGGGATCCTCCCGTCTCAGCCTCTAGGGGACCTGGGTTTGGAGGTGTTGTCACTAAATGCAGCTAAGAATATGCACATTTTAACTTTTTTTCTTTGGTACTAGGGATCGAACTTATGACCTTGTTTTTGCCAAGCAGGCACTTACACTGCTAAGCTAAACCCCCGGCCCCTAACATACTAAGCTTTAATAAACATAACCATTGCTTTCCAAAAAGGGTTAGCAAATGACACAGTTCTCCATGCCCAGGTGTGAACTCCCATTTCACCTGTTACGTATTAAAAATTGGTGGCCAGCTTAAAGACAGCTGAATTAAATCAGCATGGTGCTGAGTGTAGATGTTCCACCTGACATAAGTTGCCAGCATAAATAGAGACGTGGAGAAGGAGAAGCTAGGCTTTCTGGGTTTCTCTAAGTGTTGTTCTGGGCCGTTGGTTCTCCTGGAGGCGCTCCTCATGACTAGCTTCCCCAGTGTGAGTTCGACCATTGTCATCAGAGGAGCTCAGGACTTTGTCTGTGAGAGTGGCTGTGGTTCACTTTGGGGGAGCTCTGCTGTTTGCGTCAAGCATTGCTTCCTTTCCTGGCTCCAAAGGGGAAGATGTGGCGGTTTAAACTCCAGGAAGAACTCATCGTGCTGGCTTTCTGACATGTACTCAACTGTTTGGAGGAGCTCGGACCTCCCTGTCGCTGAGGATGGCTGTGGTACTTTTCAGGGCAGCCCTGGTCTTTATTTTGAGCATGACTTCTCGGCTCCAGCATGGAACCCTTAACCTACCAGCACAGCTCCTTCACCCCACTGGCATAGACTTCCTAGCTTCCACCGCTGACCTTTGGGCCTTCCCAGCACAGATCAATAAAACAAATTGGGGTGAGTCCTTCTCGTGGGCTCTAGAGCTCCAGTTGGACTCGTGGGAGGCACTGTCATGGGCTCTGGGTTTTCATCTGGACTCATACAGGACATTGCTGTGGGATCCAGGTCCTGAGTCTCTAGTATTGTGGACAGATTTCCTGCACTTTCTTTTGTTTAACTCTGGGTGACCATCATAAAATAATATTATAAATAATATTATAAATTCTGTGTCCTGATTCTAATTGTTCTCACAACCCCTGACTACAACACACCATATCATCTTTTGTGCTAGAGTTTATCCTTTAAATTTTTGTTAACCTGAGCATCAGAAAATGGTAACCAATTTAATTTTCCATTCTAAAATTATTAAGCAGGTTGAGCATATTGCAAATGTTTCTGGGGCACCTGTGTTTTCTCTTCTGTGATTTACTAAGATTGATTATTTTCTAAAAACCAGAAATAAGGGCCGGGGGTTTAGCTCAGCAGTGTAAGTGCTACTTGGCAAACGTGAGGTCATGAGTTCGATCCCCAGTACCAAAAATAAATACATACATACATACCAGAAATAGAGTGGGTTATATACTCCAAGTCTTAGCACTCAGGCTGAGGCAGGAGGATCACTGTGATTTTGAAGCCAGCCTGGGCTACATGGTGAATTTGAGGTCATCCTGAACAATATATCAAAATCCTGTCTCAAAAATCAAAAACATCCAAATCTTATGCTTTTGGGGGGAGCAGTCTGGATTCTTCAATTTACATTATTTCATTTAAATCTGCCACCACTACCATTCATCTTTATGAGATAGAGCCTAATCCAAGCTTTCTAAGCCCAGACCCCATAAACATTCAGCCTCTTGGAAAGAACCAGACTTCCTAAGTATAAAGCCAAAGTGAGAAACTACAAAGTAAACGACAGGGAGTTACTAAAAACCTTTCCTATTTTCACTGCACAAACATTGCTTGCCTCCAACTTAAATATTAAAACGACCAAGAAGCACTTGCTACAAAAATCACAGGGGAATATTATCCTTAATATACAAAGAATTTAATATAAAATGATAAGAAAAACTCTAGACTTTTAAAGAAATACCAGCAAAGACCATAAAACTTCTTAAAATCCAGTACCCAACACTGGGGAGGCTAGGATGAAACAGGCATCTTCCATACTGATGATAAAATAATAAATCACTAGCACTCTTTGTGTGCTGCAGACTGAAGGGCCTCAGACATGTGAAGCAAGAACTCTGCCAACTGGCCTACATACCCAGCGTGAATGTATTTCAAGTAGCAATTTGCAAATACATTTTACAAATCTTAAAATAGCTCCCACTCAGTTTAGTAATTTCACTATCTAGAATCTAGTCTGAGAAAATAATAAAAAAATAAGGAGCTGGAAGTAAGTATCCAATATTAAGGTTTTGGATAGCTAAATTATGGTACACACATTCAACAAAATATTCTATGTCCAGTAAGGGTGCTATTTTCAGAGTAATGATGTGAGAAATGCTTATTTTTTTGGTTCATACATCAAAAGAGAGGCAGGATATAGGATATGACTCAGGGTTAAAGCACTTTCGAGCATCCTGGAGGCCCCGGGTTTGGTCCCCAATGCCACCAAAAAGCAAAACAAAAATAATAAAAACAAGATTAAAAAGTATGTGTACTATGATCCTTGCATATGCCATTTATAGCATCATGGTGGTAGGCAGAAAAATAACCCCTCAAAAGGTGTCATGTCCTAACTCCTGGAGCCTATAAATGTTAAAGTATGCAAACAATGGGAAGTCAGCCAAAAAATCTCTGCAGGTTTAATTAAATTAAGGCCACACACACACACACATGATAGTGACCCGCAGGAGTATAGAGACCTGTGGATACTGACATTGACCAAGCGATGCAGCTACCGGAAGCTGGAAGACACAAGGCCCGGACGTCCCCTGCAGCCTGGCAGGCACCTCAGTGTCTATCTGATGATGCCAGTTTCATACTTCTGGATTCCAGAACTCTGAGAGCATGAATTTCTGTTGTTTTAAGCCTTTGATGTGATCACGTGTTTCGGCAGCCACAGGGGATAGACACAGCAGTGCTCCTATTACTCGCAGTTATGTGACACCGAGCAACTCCAAAGTTGGTGTCACTACCTTCACGGCCTCCACGCGACAGGAATTCAGACTAGTAAACGCAAGTGGCTTCTTTGCACCCCACAATGGCTGGAACACGAGTGGACAGTAAGGACCCTGCTTCAGAAGCAATGCAGACTCACTGTCATGGCCACTTTCAACTGACTGAAGCAGGGACATCCCGCTCCGAGGAGGTGACATAGCTCTGCCTCTCAGAGAGTAATAGCACAGACTTGCAGCCACAGGTGGCCCCTGCGCTGCCCCTGAATTATTTACATCCTCCCTCACCCGGTTCTCTGTCCTCAAAGCTTCATCTCTTGAAGGCCTTGGTCTTATATTCAGGTTCCGAAATCTCAGAAACTAAATGTGGTCCAGGTGTAGTCGATGCCTTGAGTTAGAGTCCTTGGGGGTTTTTCCTTTTGATTTTAAAACTTATGAAATAAGAGACAAGTTTTCTGCTTCTCTTCACACTAATACCCCTAGCAGATGATGTTACAGATACCAGATGCTGGTGAGAGAGATTCTTGTTCCAAGTGGGGAGGACCTGGGGGTGGCGCCCCGTGGCTGAGGGCCTGCCCAGCATGTGAGGCCCTGGTTGCAGCCCTGAGTTGGTTAGGGTGGAGGCAGCCTGGCTGGCTGCGGACCCACCCAGAGGACTGGTGGAGGAGCACACTTCCGGGTGTGTGGGGCAGGCCGTGGAGGCGTGGCCTTGGGTGCTAGCTACCTCTGGTCCCTGGCCTTTTCCTCTCTGGCAGTGTCTTCCTGTTCTTCTAACTGCCCACTGCGAACAGAGCAGTGCTTTCTACTGCAATATTTCTGCCCTGGAGCCAGCTGACCCAGCATTAAACCTTCTTAAAATGTAAAACTAATTTAACCTCTCCTCCATTAAGTGTGGCTGTCAGCTATTGTGTCCAACCATGCAAAGCTAACTCATGTAATCCTCCTCACACATGCACATACACGTACATACATGCACACACAGAGTGGAGGGGGTGGGAGCAAATAGCAGCCACTGGCTTAGATCGGCTCTGAAATCCGTCCCTTCTTATGTTACCTATGTATTGGTACGGGCTCAGTCTTGCTTGCCGGAAGAACTCCCCGGAACTTTTCCCTCTCTCGTAGGTCTTTCTTCCCACTTTCAGAACCACCTCTTTCTTTTCTTCATCAGAAATAGTCCATATTTGTGGCATTTTTAGCCTGCTTTATGCCTATAGAGCAGTGATGCGAAACTTTTAGACTGAGTGCCAAGTGGCAACCTAAAACTCACTTATTTATCACAAAGCACCAATGCTACAATTACATCTGACCACTGGAGCTTTAGTTTAAAAAAAGCAACTCACTCATTAATATCATTTGTCTTGAAAGACAAACACAATAACACATATGCCATAAGTTCGCCACCACTGCCTTACAAGTTTGGAGGCCTCATTTCATTTTATACTATCTCTGTTTCTTTCACCCTAAACTGACATAATTCCTTTAAAATATTTGTGGGTTTCCTATGTGTCAGTTTATAAAATCCATTCTATTACATAAAGCTACCCTCACAGTTTTCTTTCTGATAAGCCCTTCCTTCTCTTGAGATCCTGCGATGCTTCAGTGCAACAGTGCCCTTGAGATTCACAGCAGCCCCTGTGCTGAACAGAGATTGTTCACAAGGCTTGCTCTAGAGTCCTTCAAAGGACTGTGTCTAGTTGGAAGAGTCACCTTTGAAATATCACCTTATTCGTCTAATGTCCTAAAGAGGGGGCTTTAAATTCATATGTTTGGCTTCATTTTCATGGCAGTGTCCTGGATTTGACCTTTGGTCAGTGGTCTTTCTTCCTCCTTATACTGGGGGCAGAACGCAGAGCCTCCTACCTGCCAGTCAAATCCTGTAGTACTGAGCTGCACCCCTAGGCAGTTAGAATTCTTGTCTTACCACAAGAAGCTTCTGCTGGGTGTGATTTCTCTTCAGCATTCCTTGAGCACTTTGTCTAAACCTCTGTTTGCTGTTATTTTATTGCTTTATCTGTGTGATTCTTACTTTTGACAATGGAATTCTTGAAGGTAGGGACCTTATATGTGTATTTTGCCTCTTTCTATCCCAACCACTGAACACAGTGCTGGGTAAACAGCAGTTCTTACAAGTTTACAAAAACAAACTAAAAGAAAACCACATCATAGCATATAAATAACTGCTATCAAAGGTAACTTCCTTTGGGACTGGTAATCTTTGACCAGGTTCTGATGGCCAGAAAAACATGGTGTAGTGTCTTATCCTTGTCTCACTACACAGCCCAGGAGACTCCTATTTCTCTCCCAGACAGTTTGCCCTTGAACTGAGGTCCAAGGGCATCCTAAATCAGGCGGTCTTCCCCAGTCCTGTGGGGTTGGACTCATGTCATGGTTCCCAGCTGCCCAGTCTCTGGCTGGCGGTTGGCGAATGATTAATGAGGTGAAGAAGGGTTTACTGACTGCGAACAGAGCTCCTTGTAACCTGACACACTTAGTGCACTTCCTGTGGGGAAAGTGACAACAGTTTGGTCAATGTCCTTCTGAATAACACCTGTTTTTTCTCAATATAAAGTGAGGTTCAAATAAGAAAAAAAATACTATAATCCTTGCACTTGGAGTTAACCATTGATAAATTTAAAAGGTTTAATTCTTAATTTTTAAAAATTAGTGCATTCTCATTGTCAAAAACAGAACTAGCGCAGAAGAATATAAAGTAAAATGGGAAGAATAGCCAATTCTGCTCCTCAGTGTTAAATAGTGTTGGTATTTTGTATAGCTTGGTTTAGGCTTGTTTTAACTGTAAAGCAACTCTAAAAAAAGCACAAGATTTCAATAATAATGGAAACACCTGTTAAAATGTCACAAAGCCTACTTCCATCAGTGTTTAAAAAACTATCCTGATGATATGTGTATGAATGACTGCTTTTATCATTCAGAGGACCAGCTTGTACCTGGGTGTAGCCCTGTGGTGACACAAATCCTCTCATATTTCAGCATAGAGTGAAGTGTGATTCTCCCAATGTTTTATCAGTGCAGTTGGTTTACTTGCATAGATCTTCCATTTTGTAAATGGTTAAAATAACAGCAGAGAATTAGCTTTGCAAGTCAATTGCTGAGCAACTTAAAGAATATTGAATTATTCTCCTCCTCTTTATTATATTATATTATATTATATTAATTATATTATATTATATTATATTATATTATATTATATTATATTATATTATATTATGCTGGGATCAACCCCAGGCCCTCATGCCTGCTACACATATGCTCTACCACTGAGCTACATACAGAACACAACACTGAAGCTTTGAGTTTGTGTTTCTGCTGTCTTTTCTGCTTTTCCTGATCACTGAGTATTGACAGTTATGTGATGCTGGTAAGTGAAAGGCTGTAGAAACAAGCAGCTTGTGTGAAGTGGTTTTATTTAACTTCCAAGGTTAAATAAAGTTCAAGGTAAAGTCATCGGGTTTCCATGTCAATACAGCATTAGTTGTGACTATTTTCAAGAATTTAGACTAGGACTGACTTATTTTCTTTAAATGTGCTTTATGCATATTTTCCTGAATCAACTACCTGTTGGCCTTGGAAAAGCAGCCTCCTTATTTCCAGAAGAAAATGGTTATAGTTGCAAAAAAATTGAAAAATGTTACATTTGCAAAAAGAAGTTTAAAAAGTTAACATCTGAAATAGATTGTGCAATTTGCCTATTTACATTCATGACAAGACAGAAGATATGGGTCTGATAAGTAAAAACAAAAACTTACAAAATTCCAATTGGAATTCCACACTTCTTACAACCTAGTTCTACTCCTGGGTTTTGCTTTTTAGAGTTGTTTTACCCCCCATTTACTGTTGGCTTCTCTAGTACCTAGCACAGGAGTGGCCCATTCTAATAGTCTCTGCTGAATGATTGATAATGGATCAGTTTGCACATTCATCGTTCATTAAACCTATCATGTTCTGCCTGTTGGAGCATCACGTTAGGGACCAGGGTACAGAAAGGGTGTTGCCTGGTTCTCATCATCCCTTTCTACCTCCGTCTGTATTCTCCCTGACATGGCCTTAGCTCGTAGACTACATTTCCCAGAAATCTTAGCAGTAAGACTTCGAAGAGCAGTGAGGGTTCCGCCAATAAGATGCATTCATGCAATGTCTAGACAGCAAAGAAAGCGGAAGTTGTCTTCTGGTTGTAGTTGTGACTGACGCTGGCAGGCGTGGCTGCATGACCAAGTGCACTTTCCAGCGTCTGGCCATCACCTTCCTGGGTGTAGGTTGAGCTGAGGTAGCGTTAAGAGCTGTGGACTTCTGTGTTGTAACTGTGGCACTATGATCTTAAAGCCAATTGTCTAGCATCCTGCCTTTAAATAAAATATAAACACCTTTTACTTGAAATGCCTTTATTGGTTTCTATTCTCCATGCTGAATGTTTTCTTATAAAAGGAAGAAATAAATAGGACAAATAATCACTGAATTTAAGAAACGTATTATCTCATGGACTAGGAATGTAGCTCTGTGATAAAGCGTGTGCTTAGCATGCACAAACACTGGGGTCCATGCCCTGTATCAGCGTCAAATGAGAAAGGAAGAAAGAAACTATCTCCTAAGTGAAACAGACAGTGCAACTGGAGGAGAATCATGGAAGCAGGAATGGAAAATGTGCTATGGAAATGAAGGGTAAGACCAAAAAAAAAAAAAAATGGTAAAGGGACATCAAGGCATTGCTGCATAGCGAGCAGCCTCGGACATTTAAGCATCAGCCGTCCCTCACAGTTTTGCGGGCTCGGCGGGGTCAATTCTGCCAGTCCAATGTAATTGCCATCAGATGGTGGCTGGGGCTGGGGTTTGTTTGCAGTAGGTTTCTAACCTGCACATGTGGCCGTGGGCTCAGAGAATGAGGGTCTGATTGTCCAGGCTGAGGGATGTGGACTTTACCCTTCAGACTCTGCAAGTTACGGCGACCTTTGGGAACAGAGCAAGATGATCCCTTCTGCCTTTAGGGAGATTTCCCTGGCCTCAGCGAGGTGTGTGGCGGGAATGAAAAGATGCTACTAGAGCTGGAGAGAACGGTGAGGCCCTGGCAGCAGCTCGTGAGGCAGGAGAGAGTATAAGGAAAAACTGGTAGAGGAAGCAAAGAAAGAAACAGATGGGAGAGGATGCTGGGAGGCAGAACACACTGAGATTTGCAATGTAGAAAGAAGGTTTAAATACATGGAGTAGAATTTATGTTAAGATACTGGGTTTATACCACAGATTTTTATTGCAGAACATTTATAATATATAACATCAATACATGTATACAAAATATGTGTGCATATAGGTACATAATTTTAAACAATTACAGTGTAAGAAATCAATATAAGTAATATACATCCTTAAAGCTTCCAATGTAAAACAAAATGTGAACTTTGTGTAACAAAGTTTTACATCAGTGATGCAGAATCCCTGTGTATAATTCCTTGATAACATGGTCTACGATCCTGAACATGCCTGATATCGTCTTATCTCGGAAGCTAAGCAGGGTCAGGTGTGGTCAGTACTTGGAAGGGATAACATGTCTTTTAGGGACAAAGATGCCCTGTCTTTAGAGGGGTGCTACCCCAACAAAGCAATTTACAAACATAACTTAATAATAATACAACTTTTAAGTATAGTGTTTAAATGGATGAGGGAAGTAGTCTGCTATTGTCACATGGAGAGCAAGTGTTTTATCTCTGCTGGTTCTCTAAGGAGCCAAGAAAGAAAGCTGAAAAATAGAAATCCTGTCATTTCCTCCTTCATGATCCACTCTTATCCAAGACATGTTAGACTGCCTTTCTGATCCAGGGTGGAGTCAGGAGACAGAAACAACACAAGTTAATTTAATAGGGAGAAGCATCAGATAGTAATCTTGCTTTATCTGCAATTTTTCAGGGCTTAGATTACACACAGTTAATTCTGGTCTGAAAATATTAAACAGAAAATCCTGTTTTAGTCCTGTGTTTAGACTATCCATGACGTATACCCTTCCTAACCATTAGTTACTTAGTGGCTGTTCTTGTTGTCAAACCAGTGGTCACAGGATTGCAGTGCTTGTGTTCAAGGAGCCCTTATTTACTTAATAATGGCCCCAGTGTGCAAGAGCAGTGATGCGAGCCAGGTGTGGTACTGTGCACCTGTACCATCAGCCTGGGCAACACAGCAAGACCAGTCTCAAAAACAAACAACACAAAAACACAGTCGTCCTGATGACTGTATTACAGTACCTCATTATAATTGTTTTATTTTATTTTTAGTTTTTGTTCATCTCTCACTATGTCCAGCTTATGAAGTACAGTTAGTTGTAGATGTCTATGCACGAGGAGGAAAACAGTGTGGCACAGAGTTGGATATTATTGGTGGTGTCAGGCATACCTTGGGGTCCTGTAACATATGCTGGTGGGTGGGAATAGTAGGTGCACTGGAAAACTATAGAAGAAAAAAGTGAGCAGTACTAAGGTGGGATGGAGGTAATAACAACTCAATCAAGAGGTTATAAATGTAAAAACTAGACCCTGAGAGGAACTGGGACTCTGATCTTTGAGCTGGGACTCAGACCTCTGGGGAGGAGCCACCCAGTGTTAATATCTTTGTGAGATGATTGGTATTTCTGAAGGAGTTTTGATTCTGGGGAAACAGCAAACTGGAAGGAACTGCTGCAGTATGGCTGGCTCTACTGGGCTCGCACTGAAGTGGGGAAAGGGAGAAAGAGGTCCTTCTTCAGGCCTTTAGGCTTCCGTCTCCTTAATGCATCACTGACAGGTGGAGTCTAAGCCACAGGAAGTTGCTGAAGGAGAAACGTTTCAGTGTCCCAGCCCTGCCTCAGCGTCACAGGGTATGCAAGGAAGTCTGGATTTGAGCCGGGAAACAAGAACTTAACAGTCTTTTGAAAAATACAGTCTTCCCTTGATACCTTTGAGGATTTGTTCTAGGTACCCCACCCCACCCAGGATACCAAAACCTGGGATTGCTCAAATTCTCAATGTAAGTTTTTGCATAGACTGTACACATGTCCTTTCACATACTGTAGACCATCTCTAGATGACTTATAATACCTACTACAATGTAAATATTATGTAAATAGTGCTTATACTATATATATTTTAGGGAATTCTGATCAGGAAAAAAGTCTGGTCAGTGCTCATGAAATCTTTTTCTGAATATTCTCAATCCTAGGTTAGTTGAATCCATAAATGAAGAATTAATAGATATATTAATTAATAGATACTGTGTTTGTTTAAAAAGTGTTGGATACTCTTCCCTACACTCCTAATCCATTTTTTTTCCCAGAGAAGATATGAGTTGGTTTCCAATAAAGACACATACTGAGTAGGACTATTAAAGAGAAAATGCTTTAAGTAACTAAAGATCACACCTCACTTAAAGCTGTATTTTCAACACTTGTATGGCAGCCAAAGTAGAAATACATTTTATATTATGATTTACTTAGCATGTGTGTATATAACTGAAAAGTTTCATGAAGCGATCTCTATCCTCACTATGTATAATGTACTCTGATATTTTCTATCCTAGGACCTTACACATCCCATTGAATGATGTCCCCAGCTCCTATTTTATTTAATTAAAGAAATCTGGTGACAAGCCACTACCTTGACTTCAGCAATTACTAAGTGTTTGCTAACTACTCTTTGAAAGCTATCAAACTACAAGAAGCAGAGCGCCAGTGTTTATAACTATCCATAATATTTAGGGCTCTTTCCCACCCCATATTCTTTTATGGAGTCCTCACCACAGTCCTACGAGGTAGGTGTTTTCCCCACTAGACTGATGAGAAAACAGACCCAAGAGTACTGAGTCCCCATTCAGAAGGGTGAGGTGGAAAACGCAGCACTGGAAGTTTTTTCCGATTAGAAATCTCAGCCTTTCTCAGAACCCTAATCCACGATGAGATAGAGTTGAGTGCTAAGTGAATACTAATTTTAGTTCAGATTCTGATAGCAAAGGCAAACAGTAAGTTGTGTAGTACTTATTGTTGGATGGAAGTAAGCACACAAGTTTGTCTAAATAAACTTCCTGCCAGTATTAAGTTCCAGGACATGAGCTTCCTATATGGCTGCTGAGCTATAATCCCTGGCCTGAAAACACTGAGATTAAAACAACTTTCTCCCCACCAGTGGAGATGGAACACTGGGCCTGGCACTTGCTAGGCAAACACTCTACCACTGAGCAACACCCCAGCATCACATGACCTTTTTTTCTGTACCGGGGATTGAACTCGTGACTTTATACTTGCTAGACAGGCGCTTGTGCCGCTGAGCTAAATCCCTTATTTTTGATTAGATAACTAATCACTCAGAATAAAGCTTACATTTTCCATTCTGCTGGGTAGTTAGGTGTTTTTATAGAACTAAGTTCGGTTAATAATGTGTAAGTAAAGTGATATATGTGGTATAACTTCTTGAGTGTCTTTGTCCATTGCTGCAGTAACAAATCACCACAAATCAGTAACTTGAAATGACACAAATCCATAATGTCACAGTGTCCCTTGGCTTTGGAGGGTTTTCTGCCCCACTGTTCACAAGGTTGCAATCAAGTTGCTGGGTCCTCATTGGGAGGTTCTAGGAAGAATCTGCTTCCAAGTTCACTCAGGTCTCTGTAGGTGGACACTGGCCGTCCCAGTCTCCTTGTTGACTGTGACTGGGGCACTGTGACTGTGACTTGTTGACTCCTAAGAGCCCCTCTCCAGTTCTTGCACAGGGCTTCCTTCTTTTCAGAGCTGTGTTGGCTCACCACGACTTCCTCACGTTTGGCATCTGACTTCTCTTTCATATCTCAGACTACAACTAACAGGAGCTCTTTGCTTTTCAAGATTTGCATGATTATCAAAAGTGCCTGCCTTGCAAAGCGTGTGGTCCTGAGTTTGATCCCCGGTACAGATTAAAAAAAAAAAGAGGTTTTTATGCAGAAGTCTGAAACTAGAGCCATGCCTATCACCGTGCACAAAACTAAAGCCTAAGTGGATCAAAGACCTAAACATTAAAACAGAAACACTGAATCTACTGGAAGATAGGGTAGGTAGAAGTCTTGGAGACATAGGGGTAGGCAGAGAATTCATGAACAAAACACAAACTGCACGGGAAACACTTCAGAGAATCAACAACTGGGATCTCATATTATTGAAAAGTTTCTGCACTTCAAATCACCAACAGAGTGAAAAGAAAACCCACAGAATAGGAAAGAATTTTAGCCAGCAACCCCCCAGACAAAGGACTTACATCAAGAACATATAAAGAATTGAAAAACATCAAGCCCCCCAAATTCAAAGACTTTCTCCAAAAATGGGCATCTGAGATGAACACACAGTTGTCAGATGAAGATATACAAATGGCAAATAAATACATGAGGGAATGTTCACCACCACTGGTCATTCGAGAAATGCAAATTAAAACAACATTGAGATTTCATCTCACCCCTGAAAGAATAGCTGCCATCAAGAAATCAACTGATAACAAATGTTGGCGAGGCTGCGGGGATAAAGGAACATTCCTCCACTGTTGGTGGGAGTGTAGACTGGTGCAGCCACTATGGAAATCAGTGTGGAGAATTCTCAGAAGACTAGGACTGGAAGCTCCATTCAACCCAGCTATTCCCCTCCTGGGTATTTTCCCAGAAAAACTGAAAAGGTCATATCACAGTGATATATGTGCACCCATGTTCATAGCAGCACAATTTGCAATAGCTAAATCTTGAAAACAACCAAGATTCCCATCAACCGCAGAGTGGATGAAAAAGATGTGGTATTTTTATACAATGGAATATTACTCAGCTACAAAGAAGGATGACCTTGGGGCCTTCATAGGGAAATGGAGACAACATGAGACTATCCTCATTAGTGAAATAAATAAGAATCATATTTATAAATATCACATTGTGTCTCTAGTGTAAAAAGTAATAAGAAATGTAGGAGTAATAAAACCCAAAATGTGTAATTGCTACTGTAAAAAAGAGAGGAAAAAAAGTGTTCTAAAGGATATAACTGCATATATGTTTAAGTGTGTAAGATAGATGACCATATTATTGTTTTTGTTAGATCATTGAGCAGAACTGTTAACAGTCTCACTGTTTGAATGTCTACTTTGTATGCTTTAATTTTGTAACTTGAACAACTATTTCCAAGGTGACAGTATGTAATTTATCAAGTAGTGATTTCTTGGTGTTTTTTTGTTCTTTTCTTCTTTTCCTTTGGAATTTTGTATTGTTACTACCCTTTTTTCTGTTTTGTTGTGTGTTTTTTTCTCTTTAAATAAAATTTTAAAAAAGATTTGCATGATTAGCTCGATCCTACAGAGACAATCCAGGACATTCTCTTTATTTTAAGGTCTCGGGCCTAATCATACCTACAAAATCCCTTTTGCCCTGTAAGGAAACAAAGTCACAAGTTCAAAGGATTACAGGGCAGACATCTTTCAGTTTTTGAGAGACCATAAATCTGCCTACGACCAGAGCATAGCCCTCTTCCTTGTTTCTTCCCTCCAGAAAGTATGTGTGATAGCTGGAATGGCTGAGGAACTGGAGGGAGCTGTAATTTAGGGTGAGAGGCGTGTGAAGCCCAGGGAACTTGGGGCCAGACAACCTGGCCAACACCCCGTCCCTGGACTACCTAGCTTCAGACTTCCACTTGAGAGAGAAATTAACTGTATGCTTAATCCACTGCTATTTGGGGGGTCTATTAGTCTCAAACAAACACAACCAATACAGAAAAATCTAAGGAGATGAGTTATGAAAGGGATTCTGGAACAATCCCTCATTCTGCGAGCCAATAGATCCCATATTTCATCAAGAGGCTTTCTCTCTGCTCCTCAGATTGTCTCTAAGTTAGATGAATGCGTTAGATGAATGTCTCTAAGTTAGATGACGTGCGTATGTGTTGGAGTAGGTGCCCATGGACATCCATGCTACAGGAAGTGTAACTTTAGTACTGTTTTATATGGGGGTTGCATTTACTTTTGCTCATGCCTGCTCAGCTACAATATGACTTTGCTGTCTGGATTCTCTCTGGTGAAGAGTCAGGACAAGCCCTGTCTGTTATCTCAGAAAGAGAACCCAGGGCCCCGGGCAAAAGCCTTCCAGTTTGTGTCACTGTTGTTGCCTTCCCTGAGACCCACTGAGCAAAGTGCTATGTTACTAATGTACTAGGACAAGAAAAGCTCCAGCTTCTGAAGCAAGAGCTCTATTCCCTTAATATACTCTTCAGACACATTCATTTAATCATCACAAGCTGGGCGTAGTGGCACACACCTGTAATCTCAGCACTTGGGAGGCTGAGGCAGGAGGATCATCATGAGTTTGAGACCAGCCTGGGCTACAAAGTGAGCTCAAGACCAGCCTGAACTGCATAGTGAGACCCTGTCTCAAAAAAAGGCAAAAACAAACAAACAACAACAAAACACCTCAAAACGTTTAATCATCACAACAAACACATGAGATGGGATTATAATAAGTGTCCGAAGTGCTTCGGACAAGTCAAAGGGATTAATTTATTTGCTGTAGTTCAGAAGGGCAGTACACAGTAGATACAGAATCAGGGGCTAATTCCTGCCAGAGTGCTGAGAAACAACTTTCAATTTCCATATTTGGCCAGGGATCCTCCCCTTTCTCCTCCACTAGATCAGAGGACAAACATAGCATGAAAGGTGATTTGTGTCTCATCTCAGACCTGTTTGTGTGTCTGTGGAGAGGCCAGCTCACGCAGAGGAAAAGCATCACCTGCTCTGTTATACTTCTGGTCCAGAAGCTAAGTCTTTAACATTAAATACAAATAAAGAATGCATGCCTATACTTCAATAAATCCAATTATATAATACATTTATACAAAAATTTTAGAGATTTATTCTTCTCAATATATTCATTTTCTAGAGGT
>PVJX010031751.1:0-20969 GCA_004027295.1 Dolichotis patagonum
TGTTAACAGTCTCACTGTTTGAATGTCTACTTTACATGCTTTAACTTTGTAATTTAAACAACTATTTCCAAGAAGTCAGTATGTAATTAGTCAAGTAATAATTTCTTAGGTTTTATTGTTGTACTTTTCCTTTTTTCCTTGGAATACTGTATGGTTGCTACCCTTTATTCTGTTTTATTTTGTTTTGTTCTTTCCTCTTTAAATAAAATTATTAAAAAAAAGCAAAAGGAGGAAAAGAAAATGCACTAAAGGATATAACAGCATGTATGTTTAAGTGTGTGGGATTGATAATCATCTTACCAAGTTTTTGTTGGATCGTTGAACAGAACTGTTTACAGCCTCACTGTTTGATCACTTTGTATGCCTTAATTTTGTAACATGAACAACTATTTCTAAGAAGACAATAAGTAATTTATCAAGTAGTGATTTCTTAATTTTTTTTGAAATTCTGTATTATTTCTACCCCTTTTTCTGTTTTGCTTTTTTTCTCTTTAAATAAAATTTAAAAAAATAAAAAAATAAAAAAATAAACTTTTCTCATAGGCCTGAGGGATGAAATAGAAGCAAAAGCTTCCTCTTGGTGCATATGCAAGAGCTCTCTACGTGCACGGGAGTGGTGGTGGTGGTGGGGACGATGAGAGGATGAAGGAAATATAGAGATAGAAAGCTAGGGTCAGGTGGAATCCTTCCTCCAGATTGGAGGAAGAGACGGTTCAACCACAATGCATTTATTTATACACTTGTCACACCACGCTCCTTTGCTTAACCAGCTCACTTACGGCCCTTGTTGTGGAGCTGGAACATCTGCTGGCCTCTGCACTCCATGCCCTCAGGCCATCCCTTAGGTGCTCCATGCCCTTGGGGCGTTCCTCAGGCATGCTTTGCTTTCTGCTCTGCCTGAATGAATGATTAGTAACTAAACAGCTTCCAACAGCCTATAGAATTTCTCCTTAGCCCTCTTTCTTTGACTTGAAGATGACTAACTCCTAGCCATATCCTCACATGGCCCTTCATATATCTACCACTAGTGTCTCTATTATAAGTACTCAAGTCAAACTGGATTAGAACAGATGCACAATTTTGTTTCCTTTTTAATGTAATACAAAAAAAATTGGCTCATATCAACATGGTAATGCATGCCTGTAATTTCAGCGATCGGGATACTGAGGCAGGACAATCACTGAATTGTAGGTCAGCCTGGATTACATAGTGAGCTCAAGACCAGCCTGAACTGTGTAATGGAGCCCATTAAAAATTGGTTTACATAAAAGATGACATAAAGAGTTTAGGCTCATCTGCTTAGAGGGGCCTCGCATACTATTTTCATTCTGTGGACAACCCAGGCTAGTCTGGCCAGTGGTCTCAACATAGGAACTCAGAAAAGTTCTCAGGAGGCACGGTCATCCATCAGGCTGCTTGAGCAGCAACAGAATCTCCTCCAGCCATCCAGAGCTGATGGCCGATATCAGTCTCTTAGAGCTCAGCTTGGGAACACTGTCATCAGGGGGCTTTGGAACCCATTATACACCTGGCTTGCATTGGTTATGAATTTCATGTTGTTTATATACAATTCTATGTATTTGGAAACATCCAGGTGATCATATTCTTGATAATTGTCCTCAGGTATTTGGCATTGTATGACTTTCCACAATTTATGTCCAGTTGGTGTTTAAAATCCTTGTAAATATATTTTCTTCTTTACTCCTAACATGTACAAACATATTCAAATGAGATGACATTAAATGTTCTTACTACAAGAATAGAATTATTTAAAATGCCATACCATGAAATAATCATTTTAATGTGATTCCAAAAGTCAATAGATTTAATTATTTTCTGGAGGTAAAGAAGTTCATTTATATGCACCATGTGATAATCTATGTTCTATTACTGTAACTGTGAGCCTCAGACTGGATAATTTGCAATGATTAAAGGTTTATTTAGGCTAGGGCTCTGGAAGTCCAAGGTCAAGGGGCCCCATCTGGTGAGCAGGCCACCATCTTCCTGGTGGGGATACTCTGCAGAGCCTCATGGCAGAGTTGAGAGGATAGAGGTGCATACAAATGCTGAGACAAAGTGGTTTTTCCTAAGAGTTCCACTTGGCAGATGAGTCAGTAAACTATTAATCTATGTATGAATTACTCCACTCATGACTTAGTCACCTCTTAAAGACATTTCCACTACCAAGTATTTAATATTTCCAAAGAAAATTAAATTTCAATATGAGTTTTGATGTGGATGTTGAAAACCATAGCAGATTACATAGAAAAATGAAATAGTAAATGTAGCTAGCAAAACTCTAAAATATAAAATCAGTGTAGTTCAGCTAGTCCCAAAGTATATTATAACTCCCCCCCATAGTGAAAACACTATGTTGGTGCACCATTAGATAAACTAAAGTTTAAAAGAAATCCTAGATCCAGGCATGGCGGCACATACCTGTAATCCCAGCACTCAGGAGGATGAGGCTGGAGGATTGCTGTGAGTTGAAGCACATCTTGCACTACATAGTGAGTTTAAGATCAACCTGAACAGCATATGGAGACCCTGTCCAAAACAAAAATGATAACAAAAACAAAAAGTCTTCAAAATCGACCTAGGTACAAATATAAATGAATGCATAAATATAAATGGTATATTACATACTTTATTGCACTTATTTAAGTCAATGGCTAAAATCACACACCAGAGGGTAAAGATTGTGCTTTAAACTTAGAAAATGGATTGAAAGTAAGAAAAAGTTAAAACTGAATTTGTACTGGCATTATATATAACCTAACAACAATCAATGCACTGAGATATAAAAAGACAGAAAATCTGCAGAGAAAAGCATTGAGAGAAATGTTTTTCAAACTGACTTAAAGTACAGAATTATAAAAAATGCATGTTACTGATTGAGTGATTTGTACTCAATCTAGAGCAGCGCAGAATATTAAAGAGAGAAGGCAAGTAGATAAGAAAAGAGTTTAATAAGCGGGGAGGGCACGGAGGCAGTCACCACAAGGAAGGCTGTGGGGCTCTCCCTGCAGACAAAGGGCAGGTTCTGCCTAATAGAGCCTCTGATGGAGGTAAGGCTCTGGTGGCTGGTGTGAGCTGATTTATTTTGTGAGAGTGCAGGGGATTGGTAAACCTTTACATTGCTGAGCTTTGGCAGACTTTTGGGAGGGAGAAGCTATAGGGGCTTCTGGGAAGAAGGAGGTGTGCATTATCAGGACACAACTTTGAACCATTTCCATGATGATTGTGCTGTCTCTCAGATGGGGAATCTAACAGTTACAATCCTTTTCTAAAATTTTTAAAATTTAATTTGTTAAAGGGGGTTTTGTTATATAGATCGGGCTGAGCTTGAACTCACTTATGTAGCTCAGGCAGGATTTGAACTCATGGTAAATCTCTTGCCTCAGCCTCCCAAGTGCTGGGAATGCTGGCATGCATCATCCTATGGGCTGGAAATCAAATTTTGTATAGCACTAATAGTAAGACTGAGGTCCAAAATCACTGGGGAAAATTTTCACCTGTTGCCCAGAAATGGCAAATGTTCTCAGTATATCCATAATGCTCCTAAAAATATAAAGACCAGGGCCTAAAAAAAGGCCACCCTACTAGACCAAGGGACCTCAGACTTCCTACATACCTCACTAAGGACTAGATGTGTTATAAACAGGAATGGATGGCAGTCCTTAGGCCCTAGATGGTGAATCTGCAAGGACTGGCTGAAGATCATGTTTTCTGTAGTCCTGGGCCACATTGAGGATTCTGGGTAATGTAGTCCAGAGGAGGTAGGTTATAAAAGTTCTGGGAATTGTAATCCCATGGGAGCAAGTTGAGGTTTCAGGATATTGTGTTCTATTGAGGTGGGGGAAGGGACTAGAAACACCAAGAATTTTGGGTACCATAATTTTGGGGCATGTCTCACTTAGGAATCTGGGTACATTAGTTTGTGAGGAAGCCTGTTGAGGATTTAGGGTATCTTCCTCCTTGAGGGGGTACACTGAGGATTCTGTATACTGCAATCCCATGGCCTGTGTAATATTCTGGGTATCATGGTATCATATTTCTTGGGATGGTCACACTAAGACTTCTAGGTATTGCAGTACTTATAAGGGTTACACTGAAGATTTTGGGTGTCAGAGTCCTTGAGGATCATTCTGGGTACCTAGTCCTTATGGAGCACCCAGAGGACTCTAGGTCCTACAGATGATGAGGGGACTTCTGGGTGCTGCAGTCCTTTGGCTCTATGGAATCTTCTGGCCATCCTGGAAGGGAGCCATGGATACTTAAGGTTCCTGTAGTACAGGTGTATGCACCCAGAGGATTTTGGGTACCTTGGTGCTTGTGGTGGGAGGCATAGGTAGCCCTTCTGGTACCATAATCCTGTGGGAATCTTCTGGGCTATGCCCCTCTTCTTCCTGAACCCTACTGTGATCAGGCTGCACCCCTCCCATGACCCAGCCACAAGAAACCCACAGCTGAGGTGCCCTGGCCACACCTGTCCTTATTCTGTAAATGGGCTCTGCCCCTGGTGTACCACCTCCTCTCCTGACCCTTCCCATTCCATCCCTGCATGTGCTGTGATCAGTCTGGCTTCATGTCCTGCAGACAGCTGCCTAGAGGAGTTCACACACAGCACTGGTTCCTGTCTCTCCTCAGCAGGGGAGAAACCTCCTTCCAGGACCTCTACCTTCATCCAGGATTTAGCCTCTGGGTGAGTTGGGACATGAGTACCCACCCACCTGGCCATCCTTAAGCCTCATCTTTCCACCAAGCCTGTCCCAGGCCTCAATAACTGCACGCCTCACCTTCACACCAAATCCACCCCCTGCCCACCAACTTTAGGCCTCACCTTTACACTAAATCCCACCCTAGGCATCCCTCAGACTTCAACAGCAGGTGTGTGATGGCAGCAGGCAAGGAGGCATCTGAATGTGTGGAGAGGGGCCAAGAGGGACAGGGACGCTGGTGGAGAGTGGTATCCCACAGTCAGGTAGTAGGGCTGGCTTACAGTGAATGGTCATTAAGAGTAGGTGTTGGGTGTTGGTTGGGTTCAGGTTAGTTTTGTATTAACCTCAGCATTGTAAATAATTGTTTATGTTGGAGTTTGTAGTATTGTTTGGCATATTATTGTTTATTGGTTACAAGTACGTTAGCTCTGTTGGAAAATCAGTGGTGTTTCTTAATGCAATTCTTAGAGCCATTTTATTTTCACCATCTGCCCTGTCTGCAAGAAAACTTTAATTCATAAATTGTAGATTCAGGTTACTTCTGTATGTTCCTCTGCTTTAAGAAAAAACTTCAGTTAGCTATTTGGAAATTTGTCAACTCATTTGTGTGAGTTTTTACAACTGATATTATGTAACATCACTCAGATATAGTTTTTTTCTCTAAAAGTCAATAGTAGTTTAAAATGAAATGTAACTCTATACAGTTGCTAATATTTTGGGAAATATTATTAGAAAAATGCAGGTAGTACCTTATCTTGAAAGCTATTTCATGGAATTTATTTAGCATACTCCAATTTTTTATCTATAATCTCTCTTTACATACAATGCCTCAGAACTGTATTTCCCTTAGTGTAAATTGCTGTTAAAACATAGTATCAGTTTTTTAATGTTATGAGACCTCTGTTACACTGTTACATTGTTTCCATTCTCATTTTTTTTGAGATAGTGTCAATCTGTAATTCAGGCTGGCCTTGAACACACTATGTAGCCCAGGCCTTTAACTTGGAGTGATCCTTCTACCTCAGCCTCCCAAGTGTTGCGATTATAGGTATGTACCACCATTCTTGACTTAAACCTTTTGTTTACCAGTGACCCCAGGTTTGATGTCAAACCTTCAATGCCAGTCAGTGAAGACTGTCACTGTGGAGTAAAATGGCCTTGCTGTTCAGCTGTTTCAGGCCTAAGATTGTTAGATCTTTGAATGTGTCATCTTTTTAGGTTGTCAGCAAGTACTGTTTTTCCACAAAAATTAGGGGCACTGGAATTCCTTGAACTAAGAATCATTTCATCTTTTACTTGTTTTTATATTCACTTAAATTCAGGTATTCCTTTTAAAGTGTGTACATACCCTGTCTGAAACTCCCACACTTCCCCAGTGAGGTCAGAGATGAGAGAAAAGGGAAAACTTTGATTAAGATGTGGAGTTGGAAGAGTGAACAATTTTCAATGTAGACACTAGCCTTTTGCAAATATTACAACTGGGGAGTACAAAGTGGAAAAAGTATATAGTAGTTAAAACATTTGCTCTATAAATTGTTAACATTTAGAGGCATAATGGCTGCTAAAAGTAGTCCTTATAGTAAAGGAATAGTAAAGGAAAATTTATGCAATTTTGAAAACAAGATCTTGTTCCATAAATCCAGCTGAAGTAAATATAAATTTAGTTCTGTTAGTTCACAGATCAATGCTATTAATAGAGTCAAGCAGAAAAGCTTTCAAACAGTGACTTTCTATTATAAACTATGTGAGTGATCAAACATTGTTATACAGAGTTTTTATATTTTTGTGCAGAGGTTTATAATCTGAGTTTTTAAAAAAGAAAACATTTTAAATCACACAAGTCAGCATTTTCTATCAATCATGAATGGACTAAGATTGTTTCAGTAATGTCTGAAATTTGTTTACATTGTGTGCTTAACAGACGGGAAACTGGATTCCTTTTCTATATAAGGCTGCTTTCACCAGAAATGCTGTCACAAGTACTTAAGGGGAATTTACTTGTACATGGTATCTTTAGAGTTAATAATGCATTAACTTGTTTTATAAACTCTTAGACTATGTATTTGGACAGTAAAATGTACAATTTCATACCAACCATCTCTCAAGTTAGCCTATAAATATTGTTGTATAACTTTTTGATTAGAAACATTTGTACTAAGCTCATATGGGTTTTATGCCATTTGGGTAAGAAATTTCTTCAGTGCCAAACTTTTTCATCTATGCAACTAGCCAAATTTTGTATAATACCACAGAACATAGTTCTCACATTTAACTTTTACATGGAACCCAGTCTAGCAAAATCAATGGGGAATGTCTAAGAAGGCTTAACAGAAAAAGTCAACATTTTCAGGCTAAAAGGATGACTGTACTAAAGATAACAAATAATGTCTACTATTTCAATTATCAGTTTGCTATGTTGAACTATCATTCCTGCTTTATGGGAGCTGCTGAGCTGGTGATGGCTGACACCTGTGGAGCCAAAAGCACAGAGCACCTGAGGAATGCCCTGAGGGCATGGAGTGCTGGCGGAGAACAGGTGTTTCAGTTGAGAACACTGGGCATTCTTAAGAAGCGAGTTGGTTAAGCAGAGGGGCATGGTGTGACAAGTGTATAAATAAATGTATTGCGATGATTGAGCAGTCTCTTCCTCCCATCTGAGGAAGGACTGTACTTGACCCCAGTTTTTTGTCTTGATGTTTTTTTTTTCATCCTCTCATCATTCTTCCCTGGGAACTTAGCTCTTAGGAATGTGGTAGTAGCTAAATAAAAGTGGGAAGCTAAATTTCAGTTTCATGTGCCTTTTGTATAAATAGTGATTGAGTGGAGAGTTTGTACTCAATCTAGAGCAGCCCAGAATATTAAAGAAAGGAGGCAAGTAGATAGGAAAAGAGTTTAATGAGGGGGACATCGAGGGAATCACCACAAGGAAGACCATGGTGGCTCTCTGCAGACAAAGGGCAGGTTCTGCCTCATATAGGCTCTGATGCGAGCTGATTTATTTCATGAGAGTGCAGGGGATTGGGTAAACCTTTACATACCTGAGCTTTGGCACAGACTTTTGGGAGGGAGAAGCCATAGGCGCTTCTGGGAAGAAGGAGGTGTGCATTATCAGGGCACAGCTTTGAGCCATTGCCATGACGATTGTGCTGTCTCTCAGATGGGGGATCTAACAAATAGAAAATCACTAGTTAGTGTAAAGTTCCTTGCAGACGAAGTGGGAAGTGCCCTGCATGATGTTTAAGGAAAATGAATCTAAGACTTGTTTTTTAAGCATTTCATTTTAACAAGACTTTTGAGAACACTAAAAATTATTTTGAGAAATCTAAAACCTTTAAAAAAGTTTTATGGCCCTGAATCAAGGCCAGCAGATTGCTGTAGCTGCTGGTTTCAAACAGGAGCCTAAAGAGAATTCTTTCTGTGGTCTGTTGGCCATTTCAGAACTTTGGAAATGGAATGGTCAATTCATCGGAAAGAGATAGCAGGTGACTATGGCGGACTTTGGGGGGCCTGCAGGGGAGAGACCTTGGTACCTAAGGACCTGCACAATGCAGTTGACTTGGGGTGCCGGGAGAACAAGGAACTCCTCCCCTCTCTGGGGGGCGGCTGAGAGTGTGGCAGACTTTTGGCAGCCTGAAGGAGAGAGACCCTGTGCATCGGGACCTGCACAGTGCAGTTGACTCGGGGTGCCAGGAGAACAAGGAACTCCTCCCTTCTCTGGGGGGTGGCTGTGATCCTGCCAGTGTGTGGGCTGAGAATCAGACATCTCATGTCGTTCTGTCCCCTGGCCCATGTCCCCCCTCCCCCTCCCCCCTACTTAGCAAGTGGGAGCCAGTGAACTGCAGCACATCTTGTGAAAAGATTGGCTATGTTATTTAGTGTGAGCTCCCCATATGCAAAGATAAGGACACCCATTTGGAAGAAAACAAGAGATAATATGACAGATAGTGAAGATCTCTGGTTGTCTAGCTTTGAAATTTATGCTTTCTTATGTCCCATTCTGTTCTGTTTTGTTGTGTTTAATTTTACTCCCTTTTAAAATAAAATTTAAAAAAAGTTTTAAATTTTGTTAAGAGGAGATCATTCTTTTAAATTTTATTCTTTTAAACAGATTTTGACATTATTTTTGCGTATTACAATTTAAAAATATTTTTAGAATAAACTGTCTCTAGAAATGTTTTATTTAAAAGTTATATATGTTATCATAGATAGTAAATTTATAACAAACATAATTATGTTATAAAATTATGCCATCCATAAGTCATTAGAACTTTAAAATTATGTTATTAACTCATTCTTGTGTCTGAAACTGTCATATATTGATGTAAGAACTGTATACCTAAAAAAGAACATACACATAACACATTTGAGATTAGAAATGTCAAAATATTGCTTTTGAACCTTACAAGGAGTTTAGTAAAAACAAAGTGATTTAAAAATAAAAAATCATTTTAAGTAATTTAATTTAAGGAAAGACTAGACAGACAATAAAAATAGCAATTCATTCATTATATAGAAGAAACTAAAGCCTTTTAGTATCTCTGAAAACTATTAGCATTAGGCAGCATAAACAAACCCATTAACAGACCAGATAACTTATGGTTATTAACTTTTTTCTTTTTTTTGTACTGGGAATGGAACTCAGTTCCACTAAACTTTATCTTTGGCCCCTTAACTCCCTAAAGATTTGAAAAAAATATTATAAAATGCTAAGTAAATTGTGCTTATATAAATAACTTGTCTTAAAATGATGTATATCTATGACTCTTGGTCACTTTGAGACTTATTTTTTAAGCTCATTTTAACTAGTTGACCTGTAGCTTGATAAAAGTCTATTTTTAGATAGTTGAGCTTATATTAGTGATATATACACATCAGACCTATATATCAACAATCTACAAAATATATTTAATATTTAAATATGCTATTATGTATAAATTTTAATCAAGGAATATATGAATTTATATTTAGCATGTCTTTAGTATTTTAATTTAATTGTAAATAACTTAGAGGTTTTATTTAATTTTAACCATGTTATATTGTCTAAAATGTACACTATTTGAGAGACCCAAATTAATATCTTAAAAAATCTTTTTGTTGAGACAAATATTTAAAAGATGTCAATATGTCAAAATTCCATTTGCATGCACTGTGACGGGATATTATTTAAATGTTTTGAAGTTTTTTTGGGCAGCTTTTGGACTTGCATGTTTATATTAAATCCCAGTGGGTTAATTTCTTACCAAAGTTTTATGAGGCAAAGGCAAACTATTTTAGAAAAAGAGGATGCCCATAGTGAATCTACTTGAAACACTATAAAAGGAACTTTATTAATTGTGAATATTGAAAATCAAAAAGCTCAGAAAATTTAGAAAGATCTAAGAAATGTAGGGAGAAATATTTATTTTGCTTCAGCTCCTCCTGGCTTCATCATTTTAGAGTTGATGGAGTTGTTACCTAAGTAAGTAAATACAGACTTAGCTTTTTCAGGAAATTAGGGAGAAATACAGCATTACAGGATGATGCTTATTTAGATTCAGATTGATGTATGAGAAGAAACTGCCTATTTTTAATGTAGACTTAGTAAGAAATCTCTCAAATGTACTTTCATTAGATAATGTCTAGTAAATAGGTTTTTAAATTGTTCCTATTTTAAAAATTATAATAAATAATAGAGGATATCTGTTATGTAATTCAACTTCTGCTGAGTAGAATAGCCAAATAGAAGCTGTCAGGGTGTGTGTTGTAGTCAGGGGTTGTGACGAAAACAATTAGAATCAGGGCATGGGATTTATAATATTATTTTATGATGGTCACTCAGAGTTAACACAAGGAGCTGCAGGAAATCTGTCCACAACACCAAAGACATAGAATATTCAGCCAGGGGCCTGAATCCCACAGCAATGTCCTGCATGAGTCCAGATGAGGACCCAGAGCTCGTGACAGTGCCTCCCACGACTCCAACTGGAGGTCTAGAGCTCACAAGAAGGACTCACACCAGTCTCTTTTATGGATCTGTGCTGAGAAGGCCCAAAGGTCAACGGTGGAAGCTAGAAAGTCTATGCCAGCAGGGTGAAGGAGCTGTGCTGGTAGGTTGAGGGTTCTATGCTGGATTCACGCTCAAAGAAAGACCAGGGCTGTCCTGAAAAGCACCACAGCCATCCTCAGTGACACAGAGGCCCCAAGCTTCTCTCACAATAAGCATAGTTGAGTACATGCCAGGAAGCCAGCATGACGAGTTTGTCCTGGAGGTTAAATGGTACACATCTTCCCCTCTGGATCAGGAAGCAATGCTCTATGTAAGGACCAGAGCTCCTCCAACAGAACCAATGGCTCAAACAGCAACACTTAGTGAAACTCTCAACGCCTTACTCATCTTCTCCAGGTCTCTATTTACGCTGGCAACTTTCCTCAGGTGGAACATCTATGCTCAGCATCTTGATGATTTAATTCCACTGGTGTTAAGTTGACCACCAGTTTTTAATCTATAACAGTGTGTCAGCCATCTTGAGTTAAGAAAGCAGTTTTGAGAATATTTGAGAACAAGCTAATCCTGAAACTCATATAGTTTCAGGATGGCATGGAGACCACCATAGAGTCTAAAAATAACTAGAGCTGGGGTTTTACTTGCTGGTTATTAGAAAGCATGATTTCCATTTTGTTATCAGGGATTCAAAGGGCATGTGCCATAAACTCTAACTTTCTGAACTAATGTCTAGCAAGATATAGTTGTATTTTACCATAATCTCTATTCTTTTAATGGTTAGCAAAAAATAGAACCTCATAGTATGAATTAAGAAGCAGCCTTTATATTGACTATTGTTATATATCATTGTTTGAGAAGCTAAATAATTTAAACACCTTAGAATGGTATATTTATGTTATTTCAATGTTTAACTTACTCTAATTTTTAAATCTTTAATTTTTTTTTTTGGTACTGGGGATCAAACTCATGACCTCACACTTGCCAGGCACTTATGCCGCTGAGCTAAATCCCCAGCCCAAGTCTTTAAAATTTTAATAAACTTAAAAGTTATAATTATACTTTTCCTACTTTCAAATTTTTTCTTTCTTTCTTTTCTTTTTTTTGAGACAGATTTCCGCTATGTAGTTTAGGTGGGCCTTGAATTCACTGTGTAGCCCAGGTGGTCTTGACCTTGCAGCAATCATTTAGCCTCAGCTTTTGGAGTGCTGACATTACAGATGTGTATTCCCACATGTGCCAATTAATTTTTTTTTTTTTTTTACTTTTGTGAAACTGAAACTTTTTGCTAAAGTTAAAGCTTCTCATATATGCCAGGTGTGGTGGTGCATGCTTATAATCCCAGGTCTTGGGAGACTGAGGCAGGAGGATCACTTTGAGTTTGAGTCCAGCCTGGGCTACATAGTGAGTTCAAGGCCAGCCTGAACTACATAACAATGCCCTCTTTTTTTTTGTCTTTTTGAGACAGGGTCTCTCTATGCAGTTCGGGCTGGTCTTGAGCGCACTTTGTAGCCTAGGCTGGTCTTGAATTCACAATGATCCTCCTGCCTCAGCCTCCTGAGTGCTGGGATTACAGGCGCGAGCCACCATGTCCAAGGCAAGACCTCTTTAAAAAAAACCAAAAACCAAAACAAAAAATTTCAAATATAAATTTGATTGGCTAATGCAGGGAAATTTTATGTTAGCACTTAAGGACACCTTTGTTGTAACTTTTAAAACAGTTTTAAAAAGTCATGTGGACAAAAAAAATTTGGGTTTAAGTTTCTTTAGTCATCGAGTATCTTTTATAAAATGATCTCAGTTGATGGACATTCTAGTTGTTTCCAAGATTTAGCTTGAAAGGTTTTTGCCCTAGTATAAACTACTGTACAATTATGGCGGCAGAAGGCCAAAGCAGGAATGTTTATCACTTTCTGCTTTTTTAGCCCTTATTATAATTCCCCTTCCTGTTTGTATACACTGAGAATTCTAATTGGTTCCTCACACATCATCAATATCTGCCCCATGTGCCACTTCTGATCAGAGGTCATATAACCCTTTGCTTCTCTGTATTGGTCAAAGGAAACAGCCCAACTGCCATGAGTTGTGTGCTCCTTTTTATGTTTTTAACTCAGTAAACCTGTTTGTTTTGTACTTTTTATTTTTTTTTTTATTGTGCCAAAATACTCTAATATTATGGTGCCTTGAGACTTGGATGGCAGAGCACTAGCTCCTGGGAGTCACTCCCAGTTTGAGCTCAGTGCCTATGAACCACCTTATTTTTACTCTGGGGCCTGTTTATTTGTCGCCACTAATCCGCATGCAACACCGACCTTCTTCACTCCTCACAGGTGAGCTGCTACCAGTGGTTTTCTGTTTCTGTTCCTAAAATTCACAAGCTTGTGTCAGAAAAACCTATCTGTCGCTGTCCCTGGACAGAGATAGCAGTTTTCACTTGGGCAAGACAGCCTAAGACAACACTGTTACTCTCTTCTCTTCTGGGACCCCACCTCACACTCATGGGTGATGGCCAATGAGAATGGGTGTTGGGACCTCCTGTGTCACACTTTCAAAATAGGTGATGACTTATTTTGATAGGTGTGACCCAAAGACAGCTTCCACGTTCCTTGGGTGGGGGAGCTAAAGTGTCCCAAGGCAAAGTTGTTCTCTCAGCTTACTTATAATTCGGTCATGGGGACCACTTCCTGTCCCCCGAAAAACACCCCTCTAAGGTGCCTGGTTCATACCCTTGGTGCTCTTGGCCTCAAGAAAGCCATAAAAACCAAAAAGCCAATCTATTATTTATACTTTTGTCACAGTAGTGGCAAGTTGGCAAAAACACCTCAGTTTTAGGCCCTCTGCACTTTGAGGACATGTCCTTCTCTCACTCTGTCTTGTATGATGGCCCAGATACTTCTGATGTGCTCTGCTCCACCAAAAACTCCCTCCCCACCAGACCCCTTAGATGATGTGTCTCCTGTCTTTACTCCCCCTCCCCATATCTCCAAGTCAAAACCCCACTTTCTCAACCAGAGGTTTCTGTGCCCCATGTCATCTTCTCCCCCTTCCTCACCCCCAGTGGCCTCTAATCTTTCCCTTAGTTTCTCTCCCCAGTCTCACATTTGTTGATCCCCTCCACATAAGCCATCTATTCCATCAGATGGCTCTTCTTCTTTGTCCCCTCCTCCTGTGTTGCCATTTCCCCGCCAGCTCACCATACTCAGTCTTCTCAGCCTCAGTCCCTATTCCACCTTCAGGAACAGGCTGGTCCTGAGGGACTAGTTCATATTTATGTTCTTTTTTCCCCTCGCTGACCTATCTCAGAGTAACCATAAATTATGTTCCTTTCCTGCTTCCAAGAGATCTCTATTAACCTACAAAAAGGTTCATATTAGTCTGTTTATTATAGTTCAAATTGGCCAAAATACATTTGAGTGCCCTCTCATTTCTAAGATGTTTGTCAGTCTATATATCTGTTGTCTGTCCAGTCTGTTTATATTGTACAGATCATCTGTCCATGTTTGTCCATTTGTCTACTCTTTAAATAGCTGTTCCTTTTTATTTGAGCTCAACAATCTTTTTTCCCTCTTCTTTTGCATTTTCAGGTCATTTAATCAAGTTTTATTTGGGTTATAGATTTATAAGACATTCTTCCACCTAGGTTGCCAGCTGGTCAAAATGATGCTAAAACTGGTTAAACAAAATCTCTTCAGGTAAAGAGAGTTTGGACAAGACTTCAGTTGATGAATAAGAAAGTGGCCACCTGGTAACTTTAACCAGCTCTTGTTCATTAATCAGAGGCCCCAATAATCACCATAGCCTTATGGGAGACACCCCAACTAAAGTTCATATGACTCAGACAATTCATTGTTGCTGATCTGATGGTATATTCACACCTTCAAATATAAAATTGGGATTGTTTGTGATGATAAATATTTTCTTTCAGATCTGACATCTGCCTTTTTCTTGTGCTCCAGCCAAGAGATCCAAGTCAAACCAACATGAGGTCACCAGTCAAACAATAATTTTTAAACAAAAATTTATGTAATGTATGTTATATTTAAAGATACTTAAATATTGAGCAGTTCAAACAATGTCACAAATTTCTTCAGTACTCAAATATTAAAACATCCTTGGTTAATAGAAAATAGCAGCCCTCTTTAATGTTCTATGTTAAGCTTATTGCCTCTACTGCACTATACTTTGTGTAGTATCAATCTTTTCTTCTGGATATTCAACAACTAAGAGATAATTATAAATTCCTTTTGGGTTCCTTTTACTGAGATCCACCAGATCTTTTCCAGAAAAAGCTTATGTGATGTGTATTGAGGTCATAATTAACTATACTCAACTGGCCTTAAATGACACCACACCTGATCTCTCTCCTAAATACAAAAGATAAAAGTAATAAAACAGGCCATCCTCAAAAATCAGATGGCATTAGACATTCTAACAGCACAAGAGATACTTATACAATTATAAAACTAAGTATGTGTATGATAAATGAATGACATGTCAGTTTCTAAAGTTCCCTGTACCTTATCCTTATCTTCCTTATGGGAAGCCATTACTGAAATTATACTCATAAATATCCTGTTGATTCTATTTTTTGGCTCTTGCATATTTAATTGATTCTTTGCCTTTGTCGCCTCTAGACTTAAAGCTGTACACCTACCCAGGATGAAAATGCCTGTGATCTACTGAGGGCCACTAGTTAAAAGCTCCGCAGAGTATCCCTGACTGCTGTTCAACAACTTCAACCCCCTTCAGCCTGAAGAAGCCGGATCAGTCATCGCCCATTATCCCTCATGGCAGTTTGGGTTACTTCTTCAGAGGAAAAATGGTATAGGCAGCTGAGTCAGTTAAAAATATTATAGGCAGTCAGACCGGGCTAGGGCCTCAAAGAAGCCAGCACAGAGAATCAGATGTCTTGTGACTATGGAGGAAATAGATACCTCCTGCTGTGAGCCAGATCCCAAGACAAAAGGCTAAACTTGGCTCCCAAACCCCACAGGGAGACCTTCTTAATGTGGCTTTTCATGTTTTCAACAACAGAGATAAAAATCAAAAGAAAAAATAACAATCTGATCTTTTAGCAGTGACACTTAAGAGCTCTAAGACAGGTAAACTGAGACAAGGTGGAGCTGCCTGAGCCCCTCCTGGACTATGCTTCAAGTGTGACAAAAAGGACATTGGGCAAGAGAATGCCCCTTCTGCAATCTCAAGGGCCACTGGGAGAGCGACTGTCCTAGCTGCCAGAGAGCTGGTAAGCCATCCTCTAAATCCTTGCCCTCACAGGAGATCGCATCACCACTGGATTCATCGCTGGCTGATCTACTTGGACCTGCTTCTGAAGACTGATGGGGCTCGGGGCCCACAGTCCCCATTAAGGTGTCCTTCTCAGAGCCTCAGATCTCACTGGAGGTCTCAGATGAGATATTCTCTGTACTTGTAGACATGGAGGCCATGTATAGTGTTCTTCCTGAGTTTTCAGGCCATTATAATAAATCCAGTCTCTATAGTGGGTGTTGATAGCCAACCTACACAGCCCCTGCAAACAGGCCCTATTTCATGCAGGTTCTAGACTCTTCTTTACCCATAGCTTTCTAATAATTCCAACATGTCACCCCCTTTTAGGTAGAGATCTTCTTCAAAAGCTTAAATGCTCACTTACCTTCTCCCTCCCCATAGCTCTCATCCTCCAGACACTCTGACAATGTGCTGCAAAGCCATCCCCTCCCTTCTCTTCTTCTCTGGTCAATCCCATAGTTTGGGATACCTCCAATGCCACCTATGCTACCCATGCCATGCCTATTTTAATTCATCTCAGGGATCCTTCAATTTTTCTTGCATTCCCCAATATCCTATAGCTCCCAAACATTTACGGGGCCTTACACCTATAATCAAGCATCGTTTAGACAGTGTTCTTCTTAAACCTACCCATTCACCCTACGATACTCCCTTTGTCCTGGTACTCAAGCCTAATGGGTCCTATAATCTGATACAAGACCTTAGGGTTATCAGTGATGCTGTTACCCCAATTCACCCAATGGTGCCAAACCCTTGTACTATGTCCTCTCATATCTCTCCCTCCACCACTCATGTCATAGTCGTAGACTTTAAAAATGCTTTTTTTTTTTACTATCCCCCCCCCATACCCTGATTTTCAGGATTCCTTTGTGTTTATGTAGACTGACCCAGACACTCTGAGGTCTCAACAACTTAGACCTGTCATCTCTATAGTAAAACCTGTCCTCAGAGACACATACCACCCCCTTCCTTTACTATTCATCAGTTTTGCAGACATACCCCTGGTCAGGACTGACAGGTAGATTTTACACACATGCCCTGCCACAGAACTCTCAAATATCTTCTCACCTTTGTTTGTACTTTTTCAGGATCAATAAAAGCCTTTCCCACAACCAAGGAGACTGATGATGTAGTTACTAAACTTCTGTTACAGGAAATCATCCCAAGGTTTGGTTTATCTCAGAGTATTCAGTCAGATAATGGTCCAGCCTTTATTTCTCAAATCTCTCAACAGGACTACAACTAAAATGGAATGGCCTCTACCTGGTCTTCCTCGGAACTTCAACAGTGGTCAAGATCACTATACTGCCATCCTGGTTCCACATCACTCAAGCTAAGTGGTGTCCTCCTCACCCTAACTCCCCTGACTAAACTTTCTGAGTGGTCGTCTCCTCCCCTATCTCCCACCTCCATCTCTTCAAGGCCCCACAGCCACAATTTTCAGGCGAGGTCATATTTTGTTATCCTATTTGGTTCCTGATCCCTTATATTCTCTTAGATAATTTTTCACTGTAACTATCTTAGTTCTCTCCACCCTCAGCTGTTTAGTTAAACATGAGACTCCTTCAGATCTAAGATCTCATGACACACAGCCATGGCCCTCCCCATCCCTATTCTAAAATTTCCCAAACATGATTCAGTCATCAGGCCTTATATTTCTCATGCCTCTTGTTACCTCTTGTAACTCCACCCCTCCCAACTCCATGCTTATTTTTCAGATTCTTCCTCACCATGGCCCTGATGGAATCACACATTTGGATCAAGGGCACTTTTCCTTCTACCTCTCCTGGGTCCTTTAATTATCATCCTGATCTGCCTCCTCATAGCACCTTGTGTTTTTATTTCTCCAATCTAGGATGTGAGCATTCACCAATGATTAATTCTTTGTCCTGGCTGAAACACCTGGTACCAGCTTCTACATGGACATCAACTGTCATCCTGTTAACCTTCCTAAACCCCAATATGGTGCTCCCTTTCAGCAGGAAGTAGTAAGAGAGAGACTTTGTCCTTTTCCTAACAATAAAAAAACAGGAATGAAAGAGTTTTGCCCTAGAATAAATTATAGGACATTATGGCGGTGGAAGGCCAAATCAGGGATGTTTGCCCTGAGGTCACTTCTTCCCTATTACAACTTCTTTTCTCCTTTCCCAGTGCATGTGAAGAAAATTCCAATCAGCTCCTCATGTGCCATCAATGTCCACCCTAAACATCACCCCTGCTCAAAGGTTACATATATCCCATACCCCATATTCTGGTCGAAGGAGAGAGCCCAGGCACCATGGATTGTGTGCTCCTTTCCACGTCCTCAACTCAATAAAACTGATCATTTTGTACCTTTGCTTCTCTATTGTGCCAGAATAATCTAACACTGGTGATAGCACGCCTCACCATTACCCATGCCACACAGACATTAATAGTCCTTTGTCCTGATTGGCTATGGGTCAACAAAATCTCATTTTTTCCAGCTGTCTGTTCAGAGCTCTATTATTACAAGTCAAGCTTCAGGACATTCTGCAGCAAAGGGCAGTGCAGGCCCTGGACACCATTTTGAACTCTCCTCCCACTACCTCATCTTCCCTTTGACCTGGACATGGAGCCTGTGAGCCAAGGCCACTCAGGTGAGTGTGTGCTACTATATGTGGCTTATGCTGTGTCAGGCATATTGTCCCAGCAATGAAAAAATAACTAAGACACTATGGAATTTTCTTTAGATATCATCACAGGATAGGAATGAAAGAATCTACAGATCAGAGAAGGAAGCAATTAGCCAAAAACAATGTCATTTTTTTTGCACACAACCAATATAATGAAATGTTAAAAATGACATTATTAAAGGGAGATAAGTTAGATAGAAATTAATATATAGACAGACACAGACTGAACTCTTGAAAAAGTCAGCAGAAAAAAATAAAGATATCAGAAATGTGACTGGAGGCTCATCTGAAGGCCGGACCTCAACATAAAGATGCAATGATCAGAGCTATATGCCTCCCCAAGGCATAAGCAGTAACTTGGAATTATTTTGTAATTAGCACCATCTGGTCCTGAAAGTCCAGTTAGGCATCAGTTGACGAAGTAGGTGACCAGAGCATTGAAACCTATCCTTTCCCCAAAATGCCTTTGTTATTTCCATGTACCCTTGCTATGCAAGCCTCTTTTCTATTTGATTAATATTAACTAAGAAGCTATACTTACAATTTTAAAGGTTAATTATTATTTGATCCACATTATATTCACATTGTGACTCTGCTATATAAATTACCACTGACAAAGGGCGTTGATGACAATCTTCCAGGACCTCTCCTGTCTCTTGGGATCTATCTCTCAATGAACCTTTCCTACCATTAACCTCCATTGTTCTTTGGGACTTATTCTCTGTTCTTTTTGGGGGGTGGTAGTGGTGCTTATTGTTTAATTTCAGGAGACATGAATTCAGCATATTTGACATCTAACAGTTTGGGATTATACCTCTCCTATATCAGTAGTAAGAGGTTACAAGCCTAAAATCCAATATCAACATCATACAAAACACTTAGCAGAGGATTGAAGACAAGATGGTGGACTGGTAGGTAGCAGGAGAGAGACCCTCTCTGAGAGAGACAGCTCAAATGCCAGAATAAACCAACCTGGAGAGACCCAAACAGATAGAGATGGACTCTCACAACCCAGGAAAAAACTAAAGTGCAAAAAACTGCTCGAATATGAGGTCCTGGGACTACCATTAGAGAAGCTAAGATCAGCAAGCACGGCGCCCTCCTCAAGCCGACTGAATTCCTGCCTGACCTGAACAAGCGATCCACGCTGAAGTGACTGGCTTGAGCCGCCGGAGTGCAGAGCTGAACAGCCCTGCATGCAGCTCGCCCGGACCGGCCCTGCACTTGACCCACCCAGAGGCACCGTGAATTCCCACCGCAGCCATGCTGAAGTCAGAGGTCAGGGAGCCCTGCAGTTCTCGGGGATGGCATCAACACTCTGTGAGTGATGGGAATAAGACCCTCCCATGGGAAAGGGGAAACCGACTGGATGACATGTTGGATTTGGGCAGGACAGCCCTAACTCCATAAGGAAGTGGCTTCAGCTGGTTGCTCCCCTCGCCAAGCGGATTGGTGGAATCTGCTTGGACTAGGCCGTGCCCCGGGTGGGGACCAGTGAGTCGCTACAATAATACTTCCCTGAGATCAGTGCACATTGATGCAGTGAAGGCCTGCAAAGGTTGACTGACCCGGAAGGGAGGAGCTAGCGCACAGTGCCCGTGGGTGAACTCTAATCTCTAATAACCTATTGAAGAGGGCTAAAGCTCCTAGCCTGCGCCCTCTAGAGGAGCCTTAACTAACAAGAAAAGGGTCTGGGAATTACACTGTACACTTGTATGGAAGGAACCAAAAACATGGCGAAAGGGAGAAATAAGAAACATCTCCCAGCCCCCAGCCCTGAGAACATTGATCCAGGAGAGGTAAATACAAAAGAGATTGAGGGCAGCAAAAATGCAACATCAAACACAGCGTTAGCAGACATAAAGAGATATCTTCAGGACCTCGTAAGCGGGACCAAAACTGAAATATCAATTCAAATTAAATGAGAGATAAGTAGATTAATAAAAGAAGGGCTGGGCACCTCTCAAGAAGACACAGACAGAAGAATGGAGGAACAAAAATGGAGAGAAAAATTTAATGAAGAATTCAGAAAAAACCTAGAATTCATGAAGCAAATTCAAAGAGATTATCAGGAAACTAAAGACACAATAGAAAGCTGGCAAAACTCCTTGAAAGAAACCAAAGAGAGACTATCAAAAATTGAACACAGGCTTGCAATGTGGGGTCATGAAAGGGAAGATCTCTTAAAAATAACAAGGGAGCAGGCAGTAAAGATACAAAGACTGGAAGATGACAAGAGGATCTATAACTTAAGAATAAAGTATGTGAATGGAGAAGCAGGAATCAAACCAGAGGAATTACAAAGGCTATTCACAGAAATTATTA
>PVJX010031752.1:0-21060 GCA_004027295.1 Dolichotis patagonum
GGGAGAATGGCCATTTTTACAATGTTTGTTCTTCCTATCCATGAACAGGGTATGTCTTTCCATTTTCTGAGGTCCTCTTCGATTTCCTTTTTCAGGGTATTATAATTTTCCCTGTATAGCTCTTTTACTTCTTTCGTGAGATTAATTCCTAAGTATTTCATTTTTCTGGATGCTAGTGTAAAGGGTGTAGTTTCTCTTAGATTTCACCTTTTCCTATCTCTGCGTGGTATGGACTGCAGCATTCCTTTTGGGAATTCTGACTTAGAAATTTGATATTGTCACTGACTCTTTCTTCATCATTTTCCCCCAAGGAGTTGTCAAGTTCTTGTTGTTGCAATACTTTGGCTTATCCAGAGTAGATAGGTTCTGGGCAGAAAACTGCTTTTTACCATCCAAGCAAATAAAATCATTTTGAGAAGGAGAGGCCATGCATTTCTTTTTCATGGAAAAGTGTCTTTCAGTAGGAAAGTCTGCCAGAGAAGCTACATTAAGTTCAAACGGCTGCTTAGTGGTGGGTGAGAACAGACATGTCCAGGGTGGTGGAAACTGGCAGGAAGTCCCCAGTCCCTTAGATGCATCTTCCGGTCTGGGTGGCCTCTGACCTTCCGGCTCCTGGAGAACCCTGTCTCCCTTCTCTGAACACCCACACCGTACCTGTGCTCCTAGCTCGCTCGAGGATGCCAGTGGCCACGTGAGGTGTGAGTCTGGTGCTTTTCAGTCAGTAATCTTTTCTAATGACTGAAAGTGTAGAATCTCACCCGCATGGTGCTCAATGCCAGTAAAGGCGGTGTTCTTTCCCGCCTGCAGCCGCAGGGTCTCCTCCTTCTCTCTGCTAACATCACTCCATCACACCACCACACAGAAGGCTGTGTGGCGGTCAGTCGAGCTTCCCAGCGAGGCAGAGCGCTTGTGCCCCACATCAGTGAGTCTACACGGGGCTCTTCTATGTCTTCATTTTCCGTCAGGGTCCCCTTCCCCGGGGCTACCAGTTTTGTCTGAAAAAGATTGGCAGATACTTTCAGGATGAAATCTTGCTGTGGTATCTTGGGTAACTCTATCTCCATATGGGGAAATTTTGGCTCTTTCATCAAAAATGAGAAGAAAGAAAAGGATAAAGTAGAAAGTGTGCCGAGGGGAGTTAAAAGAAAGAACAGTTTCTGAGAGAGTGCTTGGTGAAGACAAAATGGAATTAAAAGACACAGGACTGGTCAGAGGTTTATCCAAAAAAACAAAACAAAAAAAAACAAAAAAACAAAAAAAACAATTGGAACAATTCTGGGAGCTGGGTGTGGTGGCAATCCCAGCCCTTGAGAGGCTGAGGCAGGAGGATCTCTGCAGGTTTTAGGCCAGCCTAGACTACATAATGAAGGGCAGTTTGAACTACATAGTGAGAGCCTGTCTCAAAAACAAACAACCAAAGAAACACACCCCTCTACCAGAGATTCCCCTCTGGGACCAAAAAGATTCACATGTAACAAGAAAGTAAAAATGGTCCATGAAATAGAAAAAAAAAAAAGTAAAGATAAACAAAAGAAGAGAGTGATGTAATCTGATATTGGCATATATCAAGTGATGGACTGCTTTTAAGAAAATGTTTTTTCCTAATCTGTTTTAAGAATAATTTATTGCCTAATGGCTGGTAGGTATGTGTGTGTGTGTGTGTGTGTGTGAGCGTGTGTGTGTTACTGGACATTGGATTCAAGAGTTTCATGCATGCTAGGCAAGCACTCTCCACTAAACTACACCCCAGCCCTTAGCAGATCCTTTTGTGAGACATCCCAAAACGTACTGATAATATGGCAAAGCAACCCTTTTGCTGTTTTAAATGGTGCAGGCTGCACTTCTCACATTCTTTTTTCTTATAACATCTAGACACTTAGGCATGAAAACAGGCTTGGGAATATTGAGGGCTCAGTCTTTCCAGAGGAAAAGAGCGCTCAGTCTGGAGACGTGGCTGGCCCTTGGTTGTACAGCTGGTGGCCTGTGAGGGTCAGGACACAGCTGCGCCTGAACTAAGGCCCCAGGGCGCTGGTGCCCACTGAGGCCTTCCGATTTCCAGACTTACTCCTGTCACCCTTTCAAAACTTCACACTACTGTGGTTCATTTCTACTGAGCATTGTAAACTTAAATTAGTATTTAAAAACTACTAAGTGACATTCCTTAAACTTTTTTTGAGAATATGTTTTTTAATTTTTAAAACTTTATTAGTTCGCATTTGTCATACATATAGACCACACTGACCATAGGAATTCGTACCTGCTCCATTCTCCTCTTCTTCCTTTAATGCCCCATTTACACAGGTTTTTCCATTTTTCCTTCCATTCTTTCTTCCCTTTTCCTTAAGTAAAGTTCTATCATGAATATAAGCTAGCCTTAAAACCTTACCAAGTCACATTAGTGCATGTTACAGTTTAATAGTTAATATTTTCATGCCCAGAATTTTACATAGATTAATTCATTTAACCTTTATGTAGCGGCATAGCAGGCTGCTGATTAAATGACTAACAACTGACTAATTAACAACTTACCTCATATTTATAGAAACTTTACTATGTGCCAGTAAACTTTATGTACTGAATTCATTGCATTCGAATAGGGCCATATTTGGAAAGAAGGTTGTAGAGTCTGATCCAATGTGACTGGTATCCCTATGAAGTGGGGAAATTGAACAAAGGGCAGACAAGCAGAGAGGGGAGATGATGAAGGCTGGGAGACAATGGCATCCCCACGTCAAGGGGAAGCGCCTGGGGCAAACCCCTCTTTCAGGGTCTGCAGAAGACCTTGACCTGGTCTTCTGGCCTCCAGAATCATGGAACAGTGAATTTCTGTTTTCAGGCCCTTTCATCTGTCATACTTAGTGACAATCTTAGCAAATAAGTGCACGCACTAAGTATTTTAGCTATTAATTAATTTAATCCTTAAAATCAAATCTATGAGACATGTAAAGTAGAAAAACACTATTGGTGTGAAGCAATCAACCTAATCTAGAATGTGGAGCATTTCATAAAGCAGAGGATACAATTTCTGCACCAAAACAATGGTGTGATTTTTAAAAGGAAGGGACAGAGAACTATTAGGGAAGAATCAAAGTGACTCAAGAGGTAGTAACCACAGCCAACATTTTGACCTTATTTGCATTCTGATGTGACATTGAGACAACTAGAGAAATTTGCTACAGACTAGGTATGAAATAATGTGGAGGCAATGTTGATTTTGCTGGGTCTAACAGTGTAATCATGTTAATAGTGCATATTCTAATTTGTCCATGAGGATGAAATGGGAACTAAAGGAATCCAGAACAAAATGTTTGGGGCTGGGCAACACACAAGTGGTGATTCACTCCACTGTTCAACATTTAACAAAATGCTTGAAAACTGAAACTCATAGAACAAGAGAGCAGAAAGGTGGTTACCAAGGTCTGGGAGGTGGGAGAAGTGGGAAGATGTTGGTTGAAGGGTACAAACTTTCCGTTATAAAAGTCATGCATTTTGAGGCTCTAATGCACAGCAGGGGTGGTAACCGTTGCTGTTAGTTAGCTTTCCATGACTGTGACAAAATGCTGGAGACAATCAACTTACAGAGCAGATAGATGTATTTTTTTCATGGTTTCAGAAGTCTTAGCTCATGGTCACTTGACTCCATCGCTTTTGGGCCAGTGGTGGGGCAGAACATCATGATGGGTGGCGAGTGCGTGACATAGCAAGTCTCCACACCTTAGGGTGGACGGAAGAAGGGCAAAGCCCCAATGCCCCCATTCAAGGCCATGCTCCCAATGATGTAATGTCTCTCAATAGCCTCTGTCTTCTCAAAGTTTTACTCCCCCCCCCACAGGCCTTCAACACATAGCCCTTTGGGGGACACTCAAAAATCTAAACTATAGTAGATGCTAATTACTTTGTGGTAATCAGCACATAATGTGTACGTCTATCAAATTATTACATGGGAGACCTTGAATATACAAAATATTCATTTGTGCATTAAATATTTTTAAATAAAATAGAATAGCACATCCCCCCCAAAAGTTTGGCAGTATCCATGATAAAAAATTCTATGGAATTCTGTAACTGCTATTTTATAGCTGAGGAAATAAACTTAGAGAGGGTTAGCAAGAGGTTTGGAAACTGAACTGTGACGGGTGAGTGGCTTCTGAATGTTAATGCCAAATAAGTATTTCAAAATATTACTATTCAGTGACTAAGTGGTAATGCCCTCTCGTCCATTCTAAGCCAGTTCTTTGCGATACCCAGAGACCACAGTCACCCCTTCAGCAGAGGCCAGGGAAGCAGGAGTTTCGAGAAGTCAGGTGTCCACTATGCAACGCAGAGGCCAGTGGAGGACTCAGATTTCTTGACTTCTCCTCAAAAGCACACAGTACACCTCACAGCCAGTCCTGCAGAGGAAGGATTGAGGGACGGGATTCTGGACTGAGGTTCCCTGTGGGCTGTGTTCCCACAGTCAGCTCAATTACCAGTACATGTCCCAGAAACCTACGTGGCAATGGCTGGTGCGACCCCTTGTGCTGGGCGGGCCACCTGGGCACATAACGGTGCAAGTGAAACACAACTTGAGGGGTTGAGTCCTAACGTACCACAGGGATGCTCCTTACCTGCTGTTCATTTGTGTGCAAAGGGTGACGTGGCTAAGGAGGCCCCCAGGAGAGGCCACTCCGGAGGCAGATTGGGGCCCAGGCCATTCTCACCCTGTCATCACAGTTCAGTAACATAAGGACAAAGTCTGAGCAGAAGGGACCCTCTCAGCCTGCCCTGGGAGGCAGCCCGGCATTCCTGAACTTTCTCTGGCGGTTGGGTCATGGATGGGACACTTTTAGCCTGGACTTCTCAGAAGCAGCCTGCATTGTCCATTAGGGCCTGTCCATCCAGTTCAAGTTCACAGTGATAAATCTCACAGCCTCTAAGGGTCCTCACAAAGGTGGGTGTGGTGTGCTGATAGCAGACATGATTGAGTGCTTTCCTGTGTCAAATATAGCTGTAATATACTACAAACAGGCAGTCGGGCTTTATACAAACTGATCTGGCCACTATCAGCTGCTCTGACATTTTATACTAATACTTAAAATAAATCTAGAAACAGGAAAGAAAGTACAGAATTATTGTTTTAAGCAGGCCGTGAGAGCTTATCTTCAAAGTGGCAGAGGTCCCATTGTATTTAGAGAGGCTGCCGCAGAGGCCCGGACTTCACGGGTGCCTCGAGCCAGTTTCCCACGTGAGCACCACCGAGGGCCAGCTCTGCGGCGTGGCACTTCCCTGCCGAGGGCTCTGCCCCACTGGCATTTTCTTTAACTCACCTGAGGACCTTTTGGTGCCCAGAAAGCACTGGACACATTTTAAGAAGCAATTAAAATTTTTAGAAAATTTCCTTGATTAAAAGTGCTGTGTTGCCTGGTAGAGGATCATATGTAAGAGTTGAAAGAAAGTGGTTTCTTATTTTGAAGGTTGGTATTGACTCTCGAGGGAGCATGCTTCACAGCTGAAAATCACAGGAAGCCCACCTTATTCTGGATTTTCTTTTTGCCATGAGAATCTGAGAAAATGCCCCATGAAATAGAAACATAACTTTTTTTTCCCCCCAAAATGAGGTCTTGTTATGTTGCCCCGGCTAACTGTGAACTCTTGGGCTCTTGATCCTCCTGTCTCGGCCTCTGTTTAGCCTGTAATATTTTTGTTTTTAAAAGAACATAGAAATCACCTAGCCCTGGCTGAGAGTGTGGCAGACTTTTGGCAGCCTGAAGGAGAGAGACCCCGGTGCGTCGGGACCTGCACCGTGCGGTTGACTTGGGGTGCCGGGAGAACAAGGAGCTCTTCCCGCCCTGGGGGCAGCTGAGAGTGTGGCAGGCTTTCGGCAGCCCAAAGGAGAGATACCCTGGCGCATCGCGACCTGCGGTTGACTTGGGGTGCCGGGAGAACAAGGAACTCTTCTCGACTCTGGGAGGCGACTGTGATCCTGCCTGCATGTGGGCTGAGACTCAGACATCTCATGTTGTCCTGTCCCCCCATCCTGTGTCCCCCTTCCCCCTCCCCCCTGCCTAGCAAGTGGGAGCCAGTGAACTGCACATCTTGTGAAAAGATTGGCTATGTTATTTAGTATGAGCTCCCCATATGCAAAGATAAGGACAACCATTTGGAAGAAAACAGACAATATGACAGATAGTGAAGATCTCTGGTTGTCTAGCTTTGAAATTTATGCTTTCTTATGTCCCATTCTGTTCTGTTTTGTTGTGTTTAATTTTACTCCCTTTTAAAATAAAATAAAAAAAATTATTAAAAAAAGAAATCACCTAGCCCTTCTGATAAGTCTCAGCTCTGGAAACACATTAGAATCACTTGAGGGAATTTTTAAAAAATTGCCAAAGTCCAAAGTAATAGTTCTGAATACTAGAGATGATTTGGGGGGACTGGTATGTTTAACAGTTTCCCATGGTGGACCTAATAGGCAGCAGAGGGGAAATAATCACTTGGTTGGGTTCATCAGACAGACCTGGCATCAGAGAGCTGGAAGGATAGGGTACAGGTCTTCCCTGATGAAAGTCAGGGAAGAACAGCTTGGAAATGGTGCCCCCAAGCTTCTATTTCAACAGTTCTCATTCTGTCCTAGTATCTACTGGTACCCTAACCTGGAGTAAGTCTAGGAAGGGAATGAATGCTAAATCATGGTCTTATTTGTGATCATAGAGTAGATTTCTTCCTCATAGCTTTACCTCATAATTTAAATAGTTTTCCTTACTTGGTACTAGACAGTACTTTCTTTTCTTTCATTTTTTTGGTACCGGGGGTCAAACTCACAACCTCGTGCTTGCCAGGCAGGCACTTATACTGCTGAGCTAAATCTCTGGCCACCTGGAAAGGACTTTCTTGGATCTTTCACCCTTACTCAGAAAAATACGGTGTAAATTTGCAAGATGAAAGATTGTTGTTCATGTTCACTTTGTAAAGTTGAACCTAACTCTAAAAATATCATGGCAAAAACAGTACAAAGTACAACTACATCGAACTAGGTGACCACCTGGAGAATCGCTTCTCATGTTATTTGTAAGAATGAGAAAGCTCCTTCCTCAGCTCTGATATCCTCATTTTTGATAAAAGTTCAAAAGCCACACGCTTTATCAAAGTGTACAATGTACGTAACACATGAGATCATCTGTCCAAGACTTTCTGAGATAGCCTCCTTTCAACAGCTTGTCTTCACATTCACAACAATAGTAAAAGAGATTTTAATACATTGGTGTCCAGTGATGTCTGCAGACTGGGCCCACAATGGTACAAACACATCATTAGCTCTTGTGACCGGCTAGGTGTGTGGATTGGGAAGATGATCAGACTGCAGATATTTCCGTGATGCTGGTGGGAGCTGCTCAGTGTCCTAAGACCTGCCCTCCTGTCTGTCCTCCTTCCCCCAAGCTGCCAGGCACAGTGGCTTGCCCTGGTTAGCAAATCTCGCCATGCGTGGAGAAGGCTCAGTGGTTACACCCACACCTCGGTCCCCAGGCCTTTCCTACGGAACCTTCAATGCTTGGACACTCTGGGGTGGGGTGGGGTGGGGGATTGGCCCTGGTGTCGTTGGTCTGCATCTTTTTCAGGTCTTCCTTGTTGTGCTTCTTGGAAAAACCCATGTTCCTTAGGCATGTTCCGTCCACTGTCGTCACAGATTTGTATCTTTGTGATTCAGCTTGCTTGATGCCTCGGGACTTGTTTGTGTCTGGGCCTAGGACTAGAAGAGAGAACCAGGCTGCTTTTGAGCCATGGCCTGCTCTTCCTTCTCTGTGCTCTTTGGTCATGTTGTCTTCCCTACTCCCTGAGTCTTCTCACATCCTATTTGCACCCCGACCTTCGTGCTCTGAAGTCTCACTGTGGCTAAGGTAGGCCTGGCTAGACACTGCTATCTTCTGCCTACCTACTGTTGTATTTTCTGCTTCACTGACTTTTCTTCCCATTCATTATTTATCCACCAGCACCATCACGTGATGCTTCTCCTTTGAAAAATAGAAATTCTGGGGCTGCAGACACAAGTCAATGGTAGGGCTTTTGATCAGTATGTCTGGGGCCCTGGGTTTGATCCCCAGAGTGTGCACACCCATGCACGCCCACACACACACCCCGTTGAAATTCTCACTGTCTTCTTAACTGACTTCACTACGCTGCCCTCCAGCTTTTTCGTTTTGTGCTTCCTCTTGGCCCTGGGTCACCAGTTCACAATTACAGCGCTCAGGACCATGGATGGCTGCAACCTGAACCCAGCAGTTCTGATTTCATTAATCTGGGGTGCAGTGTGAGCAGGGGGGTGTCTCTCTAAGCTCCTCCGGTGATTTTAAGGTGCAGCCCGGTTGGAAAACCTCTGCTCCGTCTCTGTGTCCTACCTGTCGCTGGTCAAGCTTGTGCGTTCTCCCGCCCCTGGGCTTTGCACTGGCTGCCCCTGGCCTGGCTGCCCTCTCCCTCCTACTTCTGCTGGCTGCTGGTTCACACTTCAAGATGAGGCTATCAGGGTTTCAGCTGCTGTGAGGCAGGGCAGGCCAGAGGAAGGCTTGAGGGTCGGTAAATCATCATTTTGTAAGAATGCAAGAGGAAGGGTGTTACCTGGAGAATGGGGAGAAAGCCTTCCTTCGTGGAAAATGGGCTTTGTCTTATAATGCAGGCCAGCTGTGGCTCCAGACCGTGTTCTCTAACACAAAAGAAGATTAGAAACGAGACACTCAGAGCAACTGAGAACCCATTCCGTCTGTGAACCTCTGTGTGTGCTACAAATTCTTCGCATAGCTTCCTCACAACCCCCTCCCACCTCTACACCTTACGGAGAGGTCCTCAGCCCTCCAGATCTGATTTGCTTAATTGGGGGAAGAGGGGTGGAGGAAGGGAGGGAGTGTTAAAAGGTCTTCAGGAACTGTACCAGCTGCAATGCTTACCCCCCAAAGACAGGAATAAAATTGGCTCAGATCGCCCTGCTCTGTATAAGAGAGAGAGAGCTGTTCAGCTGATTAGTAAAAGCAGCTTGACACTGATCGTTTCCTTCAGTCCTCTTATACTCTTCCTTTTGCACAAGCATTCTTGACATTTTCTTCTGATTCATGCAAGGACTTAAAGATTTTACCTTAGAAGTCTAATATATATATGTATATATGTATTCCAAGTTCATGTAAGTAAGGAAGAATTTTGGTTCGCCCAATCCCAGCCCTGCATTTGACAAACCCAGGTGACCTCAATACGAGATGCATTCTAAATAGACGTGGTTTTCAGATTCCACGAGTAATAGTAAAAAGCATGGAGTCTGGATCCATTTGAATCCCAGCCCCACTGTTTACTAGTGTGTGACCCTGAGCACATTCCTAACCTCTCTGTACCCCAATTTTCTCAGCTCAGAAATGGGCAGAGTTAGAGTATCTACCTATCTCAGGGCTTGGTTTGAGACTTAACTGAGTGACTCTTTGTGAAGCCCTTAGCAAGATCTTAGTAAATACCCGATAAATATTAACTTTAGAAAAGATTGTTAATATTTCCCTTCTTCTAGAAACATCCATCTTGATGTTAATAATGTCACTTTCTTTAGAGAGATGAGACTAGTCCTTATAAAGACAGGACAAGAAGGAGAACTGGATTTGGACGTAAGACGTAAGTCCAAGTTCTCGTTCACAATGGACTCTCTGCTTGACTGAAATGCCCCTCAACATACAGTTAGACCTAGGAGTGACATTAAGTGTCAGGGCTCTGGGCTGCAGAGCTGTGATTCGCCTTCCAAGTTCCATGCTTTCCTACTCACCAGGCTTCCAAACTGCGCTGGGTGTGACGTTCACCTCCCGCTCCATGCCAGACTAGCCGTGGACTTACTTCATGTAAATGTTTATCATCTTAGACTGCCTAGCGTTAAATAAAAGTCAGGAACACTTATCACTCCTGAAAAGATAAATTTACAGAACAAAATACAGGGGAACTTTTTCAGAAGAACACTTTGCCCATCTTGGCAGCTGCCCCAGCAGCGTGGGTGTAACTTGCAGGTGAAGGTGAAGACAGTGCCTGTGAAGTGTGTGGATGGAGATCAATGCATTAGAAAAGAAAGTGTTAGGCAGTTATTTCAAAAGAATGGACCTGCACATTTACAGGGTTCAGCTAAGCAGGGATTGACTCTTGCTTGAAAATAGAATCATTGAGCATTTGAACAGGATAGCTTTAAATATGTGCTACTGATACCCCTTTGTTGCTTTTGTTAAGAGGATACACTGTCTTACAATTAAATCAGGGCCAAGCAAACAACAGGATTAGAACCGAATAACATTAAAACATATTCACAAAAAGAGAGGAATTCCCCGAGAAAAAGAGAATTGGATAATTTTAATATATTTATGCTCATGCTGTATGTAGCAGCATGTTCACATCCCCACGTTAACCCATTCACAGTTGGAAGCACTGCATGGCACCCAAGAATGTGCCCACAGTGGGTCACTCAGCCTCCTCCCAGTTTTGAATGCAATGCCAGATCAGGATGGTACACTTTTTAGTCGAGGACGTCTCAGCAAGCGTCTGTGAGGCTGCATCAATCTCGGCTTCCAACAGCAGCAGGGAGGTCAGGCACACCAGATGGGCACTGACCAGGTGACCCTCACCATTAGGGGTCAGTCTGTCAGGGTGCAGGGACTGCTTAGTTGTGACACCTGTGCCCCTTACCCCACTGAGCCAAGACAATGTTTAATAAAGCTTAGTCCCACAATCTTCAACTAACCAGCACCTAACCAGATCAGTTTGGGGAAGGTCCTTAACCTGACTCTCTTAGTACCTGCAAGGAAATCACTGGAAGATTAGAAAATGTAATTACATCTGATAAAGTGTTTGCCAAGACATTGTTTGAAGAGAGGGCTTAATTAGCCCTATTGTGTAAAGGTTGAGGGAGACCTGGAATCTCAGGCTTCGGTCTCTCACCTCCCACAAACAAAATCTGATTATATTAGAATGTTTAGAAAGTAGCTAACAGTCCTTGGAGTTCCAGCTTTGCACAATGCAGGCCACTTGGTAAAAACTAGCCTTACGTTAGCAGGCAAGCCAGGTCCCGTGTGCTGATTGATCATTGCCTGACTGGTTACAGGCTTCTTGCCTGCCGCCCTCTCTAGCATGTGCCGCATGTGCCCCATAGAGCTCTAATCTCCTCATATTAAAACTCTTTGTTTCTTTGACTCCCGCCTCCACTGCACTCAAAGATCTTTTAAAAGACGGGTACTCATTTGTTTTTTATTCTCAGAGCCAGCCTATGGCTTGCTCTCTAGGAATTACTTGTGGCGTGTTTGCTGGCCTCAATTAAATTTGCTCAGAGAAACTTTGGGTTTTCTCACTGGTCAGTGTTAGAAAGGTTGGTGGGGCGGATCAGAGGAATCCATGAGACTCCAGAATGATGGGGCTGAGAGTTTTACTAAAAGCCTGGGAGAGGCGGGAGGGAATGAAGGTAGAAGGGAAGAGCCGATTCCGCAGTTGAAGGGTATGGTTTACTCTGCGTTTGAACTGAAAGAGATCGTCTAATCCACTCTCCATCTCACAGGTGAGGAAACACAGAAGGTCACACAGAAGAACTGGGGCTTCATGTCCATGTGACATTTGGTCATGAATATCATAGCTAGCACATGCATTTCTTTTCTTTTCCAATCAGGTAGGAATAAGGATGACCCAGGAGGTTGGTTATAGATCTAAAGATTTGGGACCTAAAGAACCTTAAAAATACTTAACCTAGCTAGACATGTAAAAAGCAGACATTTTTGCATTAAGAACATAAATAATGGAGAAACTATCTCTTTAGTCCTGTTTATCTAAACTAGGTTTGATTAAATTGTCCCAAATGGGAGAAGTGTTTATTGTGCTTTTTCCCCTCCAATAAGTCCCCCACCTCCCTTAGTCTATTTCCACCTTTTATCTCAGAGCTTGGACTTAACGGGCTCCCTGGTGGGTCTCAGCTCTCCCCAGCTCTAACACTCTCATTCTCAGGGAGGAAAAGAAGAAATACAAGGGTTGCAGATGTTAAAAAACAAAAAACAACAAAAAACCCAGCCCTCAACTAACTCCTGTAAGAAGGGGAAGGTGGCGGGCGGGCCTGTTCCCCGTGGTTCCCCGCAGGCCTTTGCCTCGCTGCGGACTCAGGTACCTTCCTCTCTTAAATGTGTGGCATGAAACACAGACGACTGACTTTTGTAAAGCAGCTTCACCTACAGAAGGTCTCTTTCTTCCTGAACACTATCCCAAGGGGAAATAGACAAGATAGTCATCACCCCATTTTAAAGATGGAGGAAGAGACGGAGCAGAGAGGTTGAGTAGCTCGCCTGAGGTCGCCCAGGGAAGATGGGTGTGTTCTTCCTCCCATTACCCCTCACGAGCTCCTAAACCAGGCCCAGGGAAGCATTGTATACACTAATCTTTCTGAAAGGCCCCAGTCTGAGGATCCCAAGACCTTGTCTTTTGCTCAGTCCCTCCAAGCATTCTTATGGCATATGGGACATTCGCATCAAAATCAATCTGTATCAAGATCCTCGAACACAAATGCTGTAGGAAGCAAAAGGTGAAGTTTACAGAACACCTGGCAGCATAAAATTCTCCAGTTTGGAAACATCTGGGATTCCCTTTCCCTTTCACTCTGTGGGGACCATGGAGTAACTCACAAGCCACAGCTGTAGAAGTCCTCACCTGCCCCATGTACGAAGTGGCACACGATATGAATAAGGTGATTTGCAGGCAAGTTTCCATAATCTCAATGCCTCCTTATTAACCACTTCCAGTTGGCTGGTTATATAATCCTTGTGCAGATTCTGGCCACGCGAAGATTCATGTGACCCAGAAATCCACGAGCAGTAAGAACACTTGGTAGCCATCTATTGTTGTTTTAGTTCAGTGATTTTAAAATCCACTTAGTGAATTAATGTCCATTCCAGGCTTATTTATATCGAAACAGTCTCTTGCAACGATGTTGACCATTACAAATTTCCTTTAAAGTGAAAATATCAAAGCATTTGCTGATTTGTACAAAATCCTGGTTCGCATCTTTCATCTGTGTCGAGTGTCCTCAGAGTCCCAGAGGTGACTGTGCAGGTAGGCGGCACGCTTCCAGAGAGTGTTTCTTGTGACATCTCTTCGAAAATATAGTCTTTATACTTCATAAAAGAATCAGAACGAGGATGAGAGAGTTGTAGTGTCCCAGCCTACATCGAGTAGCCTATAAGTCACCCTTACTTGCAGGGCCAGTGGGGACGGAGTCCTCGCGGTGAGTGTGAGCGCAGAACCGTCCTCGGGGGTTCAGTCAGGGGACTGAAAATGAAGGGAGAGACCTGGAAAACTGGGATTTAACTACCTTGGCCTTGTTTCTGCCACAATGGGGCATTGTTAGGCCTGGACCCCATGAAACAATAGACTTCGATAGGACAGAATACCCATTCAGGAGGACAGCTTTGCATCCTGGCTCGTAGGCACCTGAGCTTTAGTTTGCTCTGGCTGCACACAATGTGTGTGTTACAGATTATTTGGCTGAACTCTTTCCCTGTTTGTCTCCACACCCATGACTTTATGTCTCTTCTACATTTCCAGTGAGACCAGGGTAATTGTGGCCTCTTGGAATGCTGGGTGATGTGTCACAGGCCTCCACTGCCAGGATCCCCAGCACTGCCTAGACAGGCCATGGGAAAATGGGGTGAGTGCCCTGCGTGGTGGATTCTGAGCTCAGATCAGTTTGAATGTGTCTGTACCCCAGTTTCCCCAAGATTATAGGCAGAAGTCAGGCCAAATCATGCACTGTATTAGATGAAGATTCTTCCTCTTGACTAACAAAGAACTGTAGCCTCTTTCCCCTCCTTCTGTGGTGCTGGGGATTGTACCCAGAGAACTTTTCACTGTGTTCCTTTTAATATGGGAACACATTCTAAATGCAAAAGATTTAAAGTCTTCCTGATTTTTCAAAGACTATAATCTACCAGAGAGAAAAGCAAAAAGAATAAAGCTATGCTTATAAGCAGGCTTCTTGTAACACAAACTCAAATGAGTCAACAATGTTATAAAACCTTTACAAGATAATCTCTTCTGGAGCTATCTTACAGATAATATGAGCAATGTATCGGCAAATAAATAATGTTTAAAAAAGTAGAATATAAATAGTTATTTCTTGACAGAAACTATGGGAAACCATGTATGCATGTGGACAAAATCTGCAAGGTAATAACTAAACATGAAACAGTTGTACATGATAAGAAGAGTTATGACTCTTTAAAAATCTTAATTTTTAACAGTTCAAATAATTTTATCGGGAAAAATATTCTTAGGACAATTTTTGTGAGAGTGACTGTTCTATGGATCTGGATTAAACTATTGCATGAGGGTACTCCGTCTTATTACAATGTACAGTTGCTCTGCGATGAGAAAACCTATGGGTTATACTCTGACCTTGAGATAGTCGCTCTGGGCCTCTGGAAGATCCTAGCCTGGGAACTAGGGTTACTTCTCTCCTTCCTCTGAAGTTGTAAGGGGAAAGGGGGAAAATAACCCTGTAGTTTTCCTTCCCAGATAACGTTTTACAAGCATGAGTTTCAATCCCATGACTATTAGTCACTCATTTTAGAATTGGGGCCACTAGGATTCAAATGTTAATTAAAATACCCAAAGTCACTCAGTGAGTAAATAGGTAGGACTGCATTTGAGCCCAGGTGTACCCCAAAAGTTTAGCCCTCTCACCATTCCATCTTGCCACCTAAAAGGTGTTTGCCCCAACAAACCTTCCTGTTTCTTAACAAGTAGAATGAAATGTCATTAGACCAGAGAGGAATCTTGTAACAGCAGCTGCTTAGGAACAGAGGAATATGGTCAAAGGTGCTTACTGTTCTAAGCGCTTTATATTCTCACTTAATTTTTTACACTGTAATATTCCCATTTGATAGTGGAAATGGAGGCCCAGAGAAGGGAGCATTGTGTGCTGGGTTCCACAGCGTAGAAATAACAGAGTGAAGCTGTGAATGTCTGGCTCCAGAATAACAAGGTGCTAAAAAGTACCTGTAAAAAACATTTCCTGCACTTGTTGGATCTCAGACAAATCAGAGGAGACATGTATACTCAAGAAAACCCACCCATCATATATATAAATGAATGAATGAATAAATAAATAAAAAGACTTTCTTTTCAGCAGTATAAGCATCTGCCTGATGAGCACGTGAGTTCAATTCCTGGTACCAAAAAAAAAAAAAAAAAGACTTTCTTGTTTCTCATTCATTAGAGGTGTTAAAGGGTGAGCTATCCAAGGAAATGCCTAAACCTTTCAGGAGATAAGCTAACTGTGGCTTTGATTGTGAGTTGGGCTCACCTGCCCCAGCTCTCCCAGGGCCTGCTCCAGAGGTAAGGTTAACCCCCACCCCATCTCCTCCCTGGGAAAAATTAATTCCTTTATTTCCACCATCAAGTAGATTTCATTTCTTTAATGGAGAAAGCTTTATTTTACTTTTGAATAAAAAATAACTGGGCTGGGGCCGGGGATTTAGCTCAGTGGTGTAAGCGCCAGCCTGGGCAAGCACAAGGTTGTGAGTTTGATCCCCGGTACAAAAAACCCCCAAAAACAAAAAAACCAAAGCTGGGAATATGTGGCAGAATCATTTAAGCCCTTTGCCTGGGACCCACAGTGAAAATGTACCTTGAATTTGGGAGTGAACCCAGAGCTTTTGCTAAGCAATTACTCTACCACTGAGCCACAGTCCCTGAGCAATTTTTTTTTTTTTTTTAAACTTGGGACAAGATCTCACTACACTACCTAGGTTGCTTTCAGACTTGTGGCCTTCCTGCTTCAGTTTCCTAAGTAGCTGCGAGTGCAGGTTTGTGTTCCTGAACCTGGCTGAAAAAATATCTTATATATTGAAAGAGTTTTGCCCTGGAATAAATTACAAGACATCACGGTGGCAGTTCAGCATGGTGGAAGGCCAAATTGGGGATGCTTACCCCGGCGGCCACTTCCTCCTTCTTCCTTGATTACAACTTCCTCCTTCCTTTCGCCGTGCACAAAGAAACTTCCAATCAGCTCCTCGCCCGCCTGGCATCAATGCCCACCTCAAGCCACGTCCGGTCAAAGGTCACATGTACCCCACACTCCCATATCCGGGCAATCTTGCTGGTTGTGGAATCCTCTCGACATCCTTTAAATAAAAAGGCCACTTTTATTTTTTCTTATATTCTGCTCCTTTCTTGCGCCAGAAAACTGTAACATGTATAGCTTGTTATTGACACATGCGCACACTTACAGAGCTGAAACCAAAGTTATGCGAAGTGGCTAATTTATTTTTATCCATGCCAATCTATTTTTTACTCTTTTATGAAATAATTCTAATCGTAACTCTTTAAATTGATTGCAGGGCATATATGGATTGAAAGGCTAGTCAGGAATCCTAACTTCAGGTTCTCACAGACAACTTGAGAACTCTGTCCTCACACCATGTCTCTACAGCTGTCCTCTGCACTTCCATATGCACAGGCTGCGTAGCCAGGCTTTCAGAGGGGTTTGACTCGGGATGTTATGGTATAACTTACAGCTTTGCAGTTAGTTTGACAACTGAGCACAGTCAGCTGAGAACAAACCCTGCTGCTGCATATGGGTTCCTTTCTGTCCTCTCTCCATCAAACTCTCAAAGAACAACTTGTCTTTGCGTTTTTCACATGGGTTGTAGAACTCCCAGCTGTTGGAAGGTTCAGATCCTATGTTCTGAGCCTGTCGTGGGCCTGCTGTGGGGAAGAAGAGAGGAAGCATTTATCACATCAGCTAGTGCTCTTACATCCTACAAGGACATGGGTGTCTCTCATTTGCCTTATCACTAACTACAGAGTTCATTATTGTGAAGGCTGCATTCTTTCATCGTAGCAGTGCATAGAACATTTGTTAAATAATGAGTTCATTTGCTTACCATGCAGTGATAAGACTCCTCGAAGTACTGGTTAACAATAAGTAAGAGTTTTCTGCTTCAGCCATAAGCTTAAGGGAAGCAGTGCTGGAGAATTTGGGGACTGGCATTACCTGAACATCACTTGGTCCCGAATCTGTGTATTACACATGAAAGGGCCAAAGTTCAGGCAGTAACTTCACTGAGGTGCAGTCGAGGAAGAACCATGGAGTCTATTATGGCCTATTCTGTTTGTGCACCCTGGAATTTCTCTCCTTATTCCATACTTTATTCCTTAAGAACATAATATTGTCACAGGATGGGACTCAACTTTTGTTTAGGATACATGGTTATGTGTTTGTAAGCTATTTTTGAGAAAGTAGGGAAAGAAGAGTTGTGCAGTTTGCATAGCAGGAACCACCTGCAAGGCATCAAGCTATGTGCAAAATACAGAATTTTCAGCTTTCCAATCTTTTTCCTTCTGGCCAGGATCAGTCACCTTGACTGACTTCTATACAATTGTTGGGCAGAATTTCTGGCTTAGCAGCCCAATGTTTGATTTTGAAAAGGGATTATAGGGCAAGAAATAGAATATTTGGAATAAGAAAAAAACCTAGAAAACCCAGGAAGTGTGTGTGTGTGCTTGCGTGCGTGTGTGTCTGTGTGTTCATTCATTATATACATACATATGTTTTGTGCACCAGGAAGTTGAACACAAAGTGAAAATACTATATTTTCACTAAGAGCATGGTAGGTAAATACTTTGTTTGCAGCACAGATAATGATGGCCATAGTGGAGGCATAGATACTAGTGTTCCTATAGGATTTCATAGATAACTGAGGAATTTCAGGAAGATGGTGGAGTGGTGAATAGCAGAAAAACAGCCTTTCCAAGATTTGGTCCAGAGGCTAGAATGTAGCAACGTGATGGAGAAATGAAGGAGGGAAGTGGGTGCCTGGGACCATCAAGGGTCTGAACTGAGAACTGAAGCCCACAGGAAGAAAGAGAGAGAGACCTCAATGCAGAAGGAGGAGGTGGAAAGCAGCACTTCCACCCTGATCCCTGACTCACTGCATGGGAGAGAAGGCACGGTGACTACTGGGGATCCCAGAGGCCGCCATGGAGAAATTCACCAGTGGAACAGAGCAGTGGATGCAGCGAGCTGCAGTTGCTGATTCCCTGGTAGCCATTTTGGAGAGAGGCCGGCTGAACTCAGAACTCAGAGCAGCCGTGGGCTGGCTCCATCTATGGCTCCCAGGGTCAGGGTGAGGCAGAACAGAGTTCACATCGGCAGGAGGCCAAGGGGCTGAGTTCAGTCTGGCAGGGAGCCAAGGTTAAGTAGGCAGGAGGCATAGTGAGTGTTGTGGGCTAAACAAATCGGGAGGGCTGGGGATTTAGCTCAGAGGCACAGGTGCCCGCTTGGCAAGTGGGAGGCTGTGAGTTTGAGCCCTGGTACCCAAAATAAAACAAACTGAGTTCCAGCTTCACACTCAGAAACCAGCCTGAACTTTAGGGAATGAAGGGTGCAGTCTTTTTGGGATTATCCACTACCCCACTATGATTTTATGGCTGGCTTGCTAGGATTAATCAACACAAACCTGGGCTTTGTCCACCCATCTGTCCACCAGGGAGAGCAGAGGCATGCCCTGAAATGGACATTTTTTTGTTTTATTTTCTGTCTTCTAGTTTGTTCCTGTTTTAATAGGAGTGTGAACATTATTTCTAGTATTATTTTCATGGTTGTTTTGTTCTATTCTTATTTCTTCCTTCTCTTTCCCTCCTGTCTTCTTCTTTTTTTTTCTCTATCATATTGACTCTTGTTTTCTTCCCAATAGTTGTCCATATTGTCACATACAGGGAATTCACATGAAGCAACCTAGTATGGAATTGATCTGAGCAGGATGAGGAGGGCATTTCAGGTCTTCAAGACCAGACATTAGGGAAGCCAAGAATGGCTGTCATAGTGTCTCTCATTCTCCTCAAAACAGCTGTCCATACCTTAATGTGTGTTGAACTTAAACAAAGCAAAGCAAGCTAAGATCACTTTGAACAAAAAGTGATAGTTTTGCTAGACTTCACATCATGACATTATGGAATCAGCACTGGGTACTGTAGTGTCTCTTTTTATTAAAAGTAGTTGTTCATTTCAACATGTGTTATATAGTTGGTTCTTGTAAACTGTTTATAAGCTCTACACATGCATGAGTCTCTACTTGTATATCTATCATTTCTGTATTAGCAGGAAAAACAAAACAAAGCAAGATAAAACAAAACAATTCCTAGAAAAGCATGAAGCAGAAAAGTCACATAAAACCGCAATACAAAGTGATCTACAATGGTTACCATGGTGTCTCAGCAGTGTATAACAACATTAATAAAAATGAAGCATTGGAGATATTATAAGACTTCAAAAGCAAATAATAGTCAAACCAGAGTGGGTATCTTAGTGAATCTTGTCATTTTCAATGTAGTTGCCTATACACTTAGACTTGATGCTATCCATCATAACAGATTTAAATAAAATCAGTCAATACAAAGTAGCAATCTAACAAACCAGATTCAAATAAGATCAGTGATAATAAGACAGTGTAAGTTATAAAGGACTTCAGATTAAGTTGATAGGAAAATTAGGGATGATTACCATAATATGTCCTCTTATTTTTGGGATAGCTGACCATGTCCTCAAGTCTAGTGTAAGTAGACAAACTGGAACAGCAAATAATCCATCCAAGCAGAGTGGTGAGAATAATGTAAATTTTAAATCTTGTTACCCCATTAACAGTATCCTCTGCCTCCCTTTTTTAGACAATTCCTCCCCTTTCATTCCCATGGAGTGCACTGCTTGTTTTGGGTCCCACTGCCTCACTATATAGAGCAGCTCAATGGACCCTATCTCCTGATCTACTCTGCCTGTGTTTCTCTCTGTTAGTATTTTGAGCCTCCTGTCTTCTTCACCAGTTTCCTAAATTTTGTGTAATCTTCCTTTGCCTTCAACCTTGCCTCCAATCTCTTTCTCATCTTCTATTTCTTTATTTTTCCTCCTTAACCCCTTTTAAATTTTCTCCCTTGAAGGTAAAGTCACCATATTAAGGGCACATTTACCATCTGAAAAGTTTTAGATTTTGTTGTTTAGCTATAAATCTTGCTCCTACTGTTAAAGTAAAGGTGACAAATTAATAGTTATGAAAATTTGTAATTTTCTAGGCTATGCTTTATGCTATTGTTATTGCTGATTCTGTTAGCCAAGTTAACATATTGCTCTAATCAGTTGCTCTTTCTTGTATACCAGGTCTGAGATGCCTGAAGTTCATAAACAATGCAATAGGCAGTGCCAGAGAACCAGGGGTTAGCTCATGCAGGCAGCAACTTCTCATCCCCCCAAAACTGAAGAGATAGGATCTTGTAACAAATTCAAAACTGAAAAGCCAGCTGCACCTGGAAGACATCTTTGAGCAGTCAATTCCTAAGGGTTCTAAATATTAGCAGTAAAGCTACCCACCATAGGTAATTTACAAGCATCACCCAAGAATTAAACTAAAAAAAAAAAGGAAGGAAGGAAGAAAGAAAATGAGAAGACACTTAAGCAAGATGCAACCTCAGACTTCCAGTTCTCCAAAGGCAAACCCAGGGGGCAATGAAGTGAGACAATTAAACAAATCACCCACCTGGCCTCTCTGAAATGGTAATGGTAAAAGTAACAAAGCAGATGAATGAGGCGCTAGACAAAATCAAAAAAGAAATAATCTCTCAGATAACTACAGAGATGTGACAGCAATGAAAGACATACCTAGTGACTCTAGAGTAGTTACAGATAAAAAATAGAGTAGTTTAGGAAAATGATGGAAACCAGGAATGACCAACATAGAAAAGAAATCCATGAAACAAATTCAAATGGATAGCCAGTGAATTAAAAATTCCATTGAAAGTATACACAACAAAATGAGCCAATATGAGGACAGAATATCAGATATAGAATATCAGGATTGTGGTTTGCAATCATGAGAGGAAAGATTTCTTAACAACAGCAGAGATTACAAAAAAAAAAATCTATCCATCATCTGCTAGATGGTGCCAAGAAAATTAATGGGTTTATCAGAGTCAAAGAAAAAGCAGGACATAGGGCAAATGTCATAATCAATCTGTTCACAGAAGTAATGATAAATAACTTCCCAATCATGGAAAAAA
>PVJX010031753.1:0-20823 GCA_004027295.1 Dolichotis patagonum
TTTTTTTTTTTCTGTTTGCAGCTTCACTGTGTGTTCACTTTGTTTGCCTTAATTTTGTAACATGAACAGCTATTTCGGGGAGTATGTGGTTTGTCAACTAGTGATATATGGTTTTTTTTGAGGTTTTGTATTGTTTCTACCCTTTTTTCTGTATTGCTTTTTTTTCTCTTTAAATAAAATTAAAACAAAACAAAACAATGAATGCAATAAAGGACTTCAAAATAAGATAATAGTAAATCCAAAATGGCTACCATAATATATCTTGTTATCATTGAAACAGCTGCCCATGCCATCAGATACAAAAACATCAAACAAAACAAAACAGAATAAAACCCAGCCCAACAAAACAATGAAAATGATACAGGACTTTAAAATAAGATAATAGGGAATTAACAATGGCTACAATCCTCAGAAGGAGATGACCTATAGATACTACACTGTGTATTGCTGTCCTCTGAATAGATGATCAGACTACTGGCTTTAGACCTACAAAATCAGTGAGACACTAAACACTACAAGCATTAAATTGTAGTTTACCTGAATAGCTCTCATAGTAGCCTGTGTTTCTCTGGATCCATTGGCTGCTTATGGTGGAGGGTGCATGTGTGTGTGTGTGTGTGTGTGTGTGTGTGGGCTCTTCTTTTTTTAAAATTTTATTTTAAAGAGGGTAAAAGTAAACACAACAAAACAGAACAAAACAGAACACATGAAAGCAATGTAAGAGACATAAATTTTAAAGCAAGACAATTGGAGATCTTCACTATCTATCATATTGTCTCTTGTTTTCTTCCAATAGTTGTCCATATCTTCATACTCAGGGAATTCACATGAAATGACACAGTATAGCACTGATCTGAACAGGATGAGGAAGGTGTTTTAGGTCTTCAAGACCAGACAATAGGGAAGCCAAGAATGGCTGTCATAGAGTCTCTCATTCTCTTCAACACAGCTGTCCATACCTTCATGTATGTGCAACTTAAACAAAACAAAACAGGCTAAAATCACTCTGAACAAAGAATGATAGTATTGCTGGATTTCACTTCATGACACTATGGAATCAGCACTGGGTACCTTAGTGTCTCTTTTTCTTCAAAGTAGTTGTTCATTTCATCATGTGTTATATAGTCAGTTCTCATAAACTGTTTATAAGTTCTATGCATGCATGAGTCTCTATATGTATATCTATCCTTTCTGTATTAGAAGGAAATACAAAACATAGCAAGACAAGACAAAATGAATTCCTAGAATAACATGAAACAAAAAAGTCATATAAAACCACAGTACAAGGTGATCTACAATGGTTACTGTGTTGTCTTTTGTTATCTTCAATAGAATTGTCCAAATCATCATAGTATAATTGAATATAGCATATATAACAATATTAATAAAAACAGAACATTGTAGACAGTGTAAAACTTCAAAAGCAGGTAATAAACCAGAGTACCCATCCTAGTGAATCTTGTCAGTGTAGTTGCCTATACTCTCAGACTTGATACTATCAATCTGAATAAAATTTGAATAAAATCAATCATTAAAAAACAGCAATCTAACCAGCCAGATTCAATTAAGATCAATCATAATAAAATAGTGTAAGTTATACAGGGCTTCAGATTACGTTAATAGGAAATTAAGGATGATTACCGTACTATATCCTGCTATTTTTGGGATAGCTGTCTGTGCCCTCAAATGTAATACAAGTAGACAGACTGGAACAGAATATAATCCATCTAAACAGAGCAGTGTGAGTAATGTGGATTTTAAATCCTGATACACTATTAACAATATCCTCTGCTTTCTTTTTTTAGGCTATTCCTCCCCTTTCACTCCTACAGGGTGCTGCGCATTTTGGGTCCCATCAAACCCCACAGTTTTTAGATTGGGGGGGCAACCTGCTATTTACCTAAGTGGTTTCAAACCTTCTCACTCCTGGACTTGATCTCGAGTTGTATTCCTTTACCTACAAAAGCCTCAAGGTTTTCTTTTGTTATAGCTGAGGAGTTCTCTACTGCACATAAGTATCCTGTCTTTCCAACCTATCTACAGGTGCTGGTTGAGTTGCCCTTATTTCTTTCTGGTTCCCTGTCACATAGGGCATTGTTTTCTCATATTTGATTTTTGGTCCATAAACCGTTTTTCAGGTTAATTATGTTTCCTCTATAGAGCATCTCGGTGGATCCTACCTCCTGATCTACTCTGCCTGTGTTTCTTTCTTTCTTTTTTTTTTAGTGTATCAAGGCCATCTATGCTAGCGATTATAACCAACCTTCTCTGCCTCATATCCGCTATGCTATTTTTCTGCCATTGGTTGTCTACTTTTCTCCTTCATTCCACTGTCTGCCCCATTCATTGAGGCCTCTCTGCCACTATTCCTGAAATCCTGGTTTTTTTTTCTCTCTCTCTCTCTAGAATGTCCTTCAGTATTTTTTGTAGGGTTGGATTGGTGGTCACAAATTCTCTGAGTTCCTCTTTGTCATGGAAGCATCTTGTTTCTCCATTAATTTCTAGAGACAGTTTTGCAGGGTACATCAACCTGGTCTGGAGGTTATTTTCTTTCAAGGATTGGAATATTTTGCTCCAAGCTCTCTTGATTTGATGGTCTGTGTTGAGAAGTCTGCAGTGATCTTGATGGATTTTCCTTTATAGGTGATCTGTTTCTTTTCTCAGATGGCTTTTAATATTCTGTTCTTATATTGAATTTCTGGGATCTTGATTATTATGTATCTGGGTATAGCTCTGTTTTGGTTGTAGGTGGCTGGAATTCTGCATGCCTCATACATCTGAATATCATTTCCTTTTCCTATGCTTGGGAAGTTTTTATTAATTATTTCTGTGAATAGCCTTTGTAATTCCTTTGTTTTAACTCCTGCTTCTTCACTCACATTTTTTATTCTTAGGTTATAGATCCTCTTGTCATCTTCTAGGCTTTGTATTATTACTGCCTGTTTCCTTGTTATTTTTAAGAGATCTCTCCTTTCATGATCACACATTGAAAACTTGGATTCAAGTTTTGATAGTCTTTCCTTAGTTTCTTTCAAGCAGTTTTGCCAGATTTCAGTGGAGTTTTTAATTTCTTGGTAATCTCTTTTAATCTGCTCCATGTATTCTATCTTTTCTTTATATCATCTAACATTTCTCTCCTTTTTTTGAGTTCCTCCATTCTTCTGTGTCTTCTTGAGAGGTGCTTAGCATTTTTTTTATTAATCTACTTATATTTTGCTTTACTTAAATTAATATTTTAATTTTGAGCTTGTCTATGAGGTCCTGAAGATATCTCTTTATGTCCACTGATGCCGTGTTTGATGTTGCATGTTTGCTGCTGTCAATCTCTTTTGTGTTTACCTCTCCTGGATCAATATTCTCTGGGTTGGGGGCTAGGGAATTTTTCTTATTTCTCTCTCTGGTCATGTTTTTGGTTTCTTCCACACAGTGTATAGTGTAGTTCCCAGCCCTTTCCTTGTTGGTTTTGGTTCTTCTGAAGCACGCTGGCTAGGGCTTTCTGCCCTTTCCAGTTTGCTGTTGGTCACTGAGGTGCAAGCTGGGGTGGCATATTCCAGCCCCTCCCCTCCGGGCCAGTCAAGCTTCAGGGGCCTTCACTGTGTTAGTGCATGCTTTGAGTAGGGAGTTGGTTTGGGATGCCTTACTGGGTCCTGGTCAGGGGTGTGACCCAGGCCAAGCAGATCCCACCAATCTGCTCTGGGAAGACAGTAACCAACTGAAGTCACTGCCATTCCTAGTTCAGGCCTGTCCTGCCCAGTTCCAACATGTCATCCAGTTGGTCTCCCTTTCCCATGGGAGGGTCTTATTCCCAGCACTCACCACAGGTTAATGCAGGTCCCTTGCCAGCTCCATTCTCCATTGGGCTTGCCGACCTCGAACTTCAGCGTGGCTGTGGCTCGAGTTCGGGCCCCTCAGGCCAGTCGCAGCAGTGCAAGTTCGGGAGGCTCGGCGAGAGCGCTGTAGCTGCTAATCTTAGCTTCTCTAATGGTAGCCCTGGTACTGAGTGTTTGAGCAGCTCTTTCCCTTTAGTTACTTCCTGGGTTGAGAGGATCCATCTCCCTCTGTCTGGACCTCTCCAGGATGTTTTATTCCGGCATCTGAGTTGTCTCTCAGGGAGGCTCGGCATTCTGCTGCTTATCAGTCCGCCATCTTTAGCTCTTCCGTGTTGGCTCTTCTTGTTTTCCAGACGGCACCTGGAAGGGGCTGGCACCTGGCTCTCCCCCAGTGCCAGGCAGCCTGCACATGTCACAATTCACAGGGAGGCTTGCTACTTGATGACTTCTTGTTCTCTTCCCCCACAGTCCAGGAATGGCACTGACTCACAGGAAGAGGCTGGCATCTGATTATCCCCCCAGTGGCCTGTGTATGGTGGTAATTCTTGGGGTGTTTGTATATTAAGTTTGTAACTAGTCATATTGCTGAATTCTCTTTCAGTTGTAATTTTTTTCAGCTTTCAGTTGAAGCAATTGATAGATCACTTACAAATTGTGAGGCTTGCCTTCGCCTTTGCGCCTTCAATACCTGCCCTGTCTATTGAGGATTGTCATTGGTATTGTCACCTTCAGACCTCTGTTAGGCGGTGAGTGTGGTCATTTTTGAGTGGACATATTTAGATGATGTCATGTGATCAGAAAGGTCATAAACTTTATTTCTTTAAAATCCCTAGAGTGTATGTTTTTAGAAAGGAAATGGAGTTGAAATGTTTTCTGAAAGGGTGTGCTGTGTGTTTGTGTCTTCAGGAGTGTGTGCTCAAGTGTATGTTTTCAGTGAAACTCTCTCTGGTAGTGATGTGAAATTACTCTTTCTTTTCCTCTCTTTCTTCTGGCTTGGTTTTTTCCTCCATAGAATTTATCACCATTTTTCAAATTGTGTATTTCACATTTTAATTTTTCTGGTGCCTGCCTCCATCCACTGGAACTCCAGTGCCACTACTGCTGGCAATTTTATGTCTTTGGGGCACAAGTGTCCTTCTAACTTCTGGAGCATTAACTGGCCCATAAAACCTGCTGTATGGATGGGATGATGGATGTGATTTCTTAAAAGAATCCATGCAAACAAATCTCTCTTAGAAACATGCTAAGAGAGATTTGTTTGCCTCCAGTTAGACATCAGTATAGAATAGGACTTAATACCTAAGAACACGGTGGGCTTTTACAAACAATTGTGACAACATCACATTTTAAAAGTTCTGTTACTCTGGCTTCTCTGTGGTGACATGAGCCATGCACACCTTCTTCAGTGGTCTGGTAGGCAGGCATCGGGCTGTGACTCCAGACTGTACCCCGGGGGACCCCACGGGTCCTTGACCGGCATCTGCTATGAAGGACAAAATAGTTTTCATCTGTTTTGCAGAAATGACCACAAAAGCATTTCGCTAGAAAGAGAATTCAGCAGGAAAATTTGAGCTCGGTGAACAACCTTCATACTGCTCAAAACAGTTGTTCTTTGAATCTCAGTTCGCCATGAAAATTAGACACAACACAGTCCTACAGGAAAGCATCGAGGATTCCATCTCTGCAGGATTTAGGCCTAGGATGTAGTGATTATGGTTCAGGAAAAGAGAAAGGGAAGGAAGGAAGGACGGGGGAAAGAGGCGGAGGGAGAGCGCGAGGTGGCGGTGTTAGGAAACACTGGGGCTGTGCGGCTGCTGCTGAGAACCGCCCTGCAGCCTCAGCGCCAAAAGGTGTTGTTTGCTCCGGTTCCGCTTCGGTTGGGTCTGGCTCGGTGTCAGCTCCCCGGCTGTCGAGGCTGCGCACCACAGCCCAGGGACACAGGAGGCCGCTGCTCCACGCGCGGCCTTTTCGGGTGACCACGGCCAGGACCACAGGCAGCGGCTCCTGTCCGCAGACCCCGGCCTCCCCCTGCGTGGAGCAGGACTGCACCCCCGGGCCTCCCCTCCGCGCGGGAGAAGAGGCCGAGACAGCAGCGGCTCCTCGGCTCCGGGGAGCCCGCGGCCTCAGGCCGTGCAAGGCCTCGGGCCGTCTCCTCGCCTCCAACCGCCCAGGCCCCGCCCCATGGTGGCTGCTGCCTGTGCGGTGTTCTCTCCGGCTTCATGTTCTGTGTCGTCCGCGCATACCTTTCTATTTCCTGCTCATCGTTCCTAAACTTTACAGAACGTAAAGTCCACAAGGGCAGGACTTTGTTTTGTTTGCTTCTGAGTTTTCGGTGCCTAGAACAGTAGCTGGAAAATGAAGCAGATGTTTGATAAACAGTGACCGAATAAATGAAAAAATATACTTTAATTGTTGGCACTTTAATGCATGGGTTTACTTGTTCTATGTTCTGTGATGAACTTAGTTAATCAGAAGCACATGGGAACGATTTGTCATTTAGCATTAAATCATTTTATTGTTTTTTTTTGAGATATAGTTCAGGCTGGCCTTGTACTCACCGTGTACCCAGGTTGGCTCAAGCTCATGACAATCTTCCTGCCTCAGCCTCCCAATTGCCAGTGTTACAGGTGTGCACCACCATGTTGGGCAGCAAACATTTATCTTTGCAATATGTCATAAATATAAATTTAAAAATATAGTAGGATAAGTATCAAGGAGCTGCACAGGAAATGGTTCCAACCTCTCATTGTATGTACGTCTAATTTTGGTATTTATATGTTTATAGTTACATTACTGGGAATTGAACCCAGGGCCTTCACACTGTAACATTGCTGAGGTTCACAGGCTGGGCTTGAACTTTCCGTCTTCCTTCCTTGGCCTCCCCAGGTGCTGGGATTGCAAACCACACCTGGCAGGTGCTGTGTGGCTTTTTTTGTTTTTGTCTTTTTGAGACACGGTTTCACTATGCGGTTCAGGCTGGCCTTGGGTTCACTTTGTAGCCCAAGCTGGTCTTGAGCTTGGAATGATCCTCCTGCCTCAGCCTCCCAAGTACTAGGCTTACAGGGGTGCGCCACCACGCCTGGCTAGGTGCTGTGTTTTCGCTACCACTCTTCACGTTAGGCAACTGCAAAGGCCAAAACGGAAGATTTACTCAGCTCCTCACTGTCCACGCTAACCACCGAGCAGGTACTTGCTGAAACTATGTTGCTCGTTTGCTAGAGAGGATCAACGGCTGGGTGCGAAGACTGAGCTGCAGGTATCAGAAAAAGGTAAATAAGAAACCATGAGCCTTGTAATGGAAGGTGGTCTCGCTGCCTCTTCTGCTTAATGATGCTGAAGAGCTGGAAGGTGGGATTTGCCACGTGTCGTGTCCTCCAGTTCTGTCCTCTTTGGGTTCTCCTGGCTCCGTCCTGCTAGAGGAACTGACTGAGAGCAGAAGTTGCTCTGATTAACAGGCAAAAGAATTCCTATCCGCAAGTATATATATATATATATATATATATATATATATAGAGAGAGAGAGAGAGAGAGAGAGAGACAGAAAGAGAGAAAGAAAGGAGAGAGAGAGAGACAGAGAAAGAGGGAAAGAGAGAGGAGAGAGAGACAGAGACAGAGAGAGACAGAGAGACAGAGAAAGAGGGAGAGAGAGAGAGAGGGAAAGAAAGAAAGAAAGAAAGAGAGAGAGAGAGAAAGAGAGCCAGAGAACCAGTCAGAGCAAATGTATTTTTTGATCCAGTGTGAGTCTCAGGAAGATGTAAGGTCAGATAGGGCAGGTTTTATTTTCATCCTGTCCTTTGAAAAATCTTGGTAGGAAAAATTGGGATTCTAAAAATCATAAAAAAATACATTCTGGGTGAAAAAAAGATAGGGCAAGGAAAGAGTTGGATATGAGTTCTGTGGTCTTGTGAATGGGTTTCTAGAATTTAACTAACATACTGTGGGCATTCAACATATACCACATTATCTATGAATGTGCTACTATAACTCACTTATCATCTATTTATATTATATTTTATTTTATTTTACTTTATTTTATTTTTTGCCTTTGAGGATTGAACTCAGGACCTTATACATACTAAGCATGAGTTTTACTCATGAGCTATCCTCTCAGTGCCTACGTTTTATTTTTAATTATGTATTTATGGGGTACACACACATATAATATGTAGTGATCAGATCAGGGTAATTGTCATTTCTATTTTCTTAAACATTTATCATTTCTTTGTATTGGCAATCTTCTAATTCCTATCTTCTAGTTGTTTAAAAATACATTTTATAAATTGCTGTGAGCTATAGTGTGCTTTGTAACACTAGCACTTACTCCTACTCACTGTATTTAGGTATAAGTTATCTGGTCCTCTCTTCCCTTCCGCCTTATGAAAAATGCTCAGCGTTACTAATTATCAGGGAAATGCAAATCAGAACTCTGCTGAGATATCGTCTCCTCTGAATTAGAGTGGCCATGATGAAAAAGATTAAACATAACTGGACGTGGTGGCTCCCACATGACACTGGGAGGCTGAGGCAGGAGGGTCTCAAATTCAGACCCAGACTGAGCACCTTAGAGAGTCTCTGTCTTCGAAATAAAAGATGAAAAAGGGCTGGGATGTAGCTCACTGTGAAGGCCCTGAATTGAATCCCCATTACCTTCTCCTCAATCCCCACAAGACCAAAAGTAACAAAGGGGAAAGCATCAGACACTACCAATAGGAACGTGAGTGCGTGTGGTCATTACGGGAAGCAGCGTGAAGGTGCCTCAGAAGTGGAGATACCACATTGCCGGGTGTTCCCCACCGGGTGTGTATCTAAGGGACATGGAATCACTGCACTAGCTACACTCCATCCAGGTGGCCCCGACAGCTAAATGGACAAAAACATGGGCTATGTCTGCTCGATGGAACATTCAGGCCAAAAGAGAGCAAAATTCTTGCATTTGTGGCAGCATGTATGAGATACTGTCAGACTCTGACAGATAAAGATCACAAGTTTACCTTGTTCTTTAGGTTTCTTTTTTACTGATACATGTTTGTGATGCATAGTAACTGTCACCTTGGGGAGCTGGTGCACATAGACGTGGCACCCCAGGCATCTGTGCTCCTCCTTCTCCTCCCTGCCCTCCCGTCTCTTCCATCTCCCAGTGCCCTTCTGACTCATCTGTGTCAGCATCGTTCATCTGTCCACCAGGCATTAACTCCTCCTGTGTGTCAGAACTTTACCTTTTCTCTTAAGAATATGAAAATGATGGTAAATATAATGAGTTGCTAGAAGTCTACTTAAGGCATAGGAGAGTTGGCCTGAGGCAGAAACGGCCCTTTCAGGGGCAGGGTTTGTCTTAGGAATATGGGGTCTTGAGGTCTTGGAGAGGCTTGTGTCTTTCATAGATTACGGAATAATTGGAATGAGCTTTAAAAACCAATTATTACAACAAGGAGAAACAGGCACTTGCCCCTCGTGCGCTGGGGGCGCTCAGAGGCTCGGGAGCCCGCCCTCCACAGCTCCCACAGCTGCTTGGCTGACTCCGGGCTGTGCCTCAAAGAGATCTTTTCCCAAATGTCGTGCATAGTGAGACAACACAGCTTGCTGCCCTGGACTGGTAACGACTGTCCTGTAAATCCTGACCTGCGCGTGACACAGCCTTGCTCTTCTGTGACCCCCAGCGCAGGCTCTCTGTGGGCGTCTCCAGCACCAGCCGTGCACCCGTGCACTCAGCAGGTGGGAAGGCAGGAGCCGGCTTTTGCCAGGCGGGAGCCTCGTGCTCCCTGCCCTGAGGCGGCCCTGGGCAAGGCGCGGGGCCTGGGAGGCCTGCAGTTGCCAGACTTTCCTACGGCAAGCTTATGAGTCGCCCGAGGCAGGGTACCTGGGGCACAAGAGGCAGTGTGAGGATACCCAAGGCTGCATGAGGGACGTGCCCTCCAGGGCTCCTGACCGCAGGCGCCCTGTGGGGTCCCCAACCGCTTATCAGAATGACCTGTGAGTGCCAGAGCCTCACTCCCAGAACAGGATTTGCATCAAAAGGAAGCGCTGCAATTTGCTCTTGGATCCCTCCTCACCGTGTCCAGGCTGCCAGCTGTTATGGTGTGTGGCCGTATGGCCATGCTCCTTAGTGAGTGTGGTGTTCACTGGAAGCGGCTGGAAGAGGGGAAGTGTGTAGATTATTAGGGGCCATGTGCCCCCACACAGGGAGGTGCTGAGGGGGAGCCCTGGGGCGACTGTCTCTGAAGGGCTCACTGCGTTGACCAGGCCTTTAGAGGCAGCGACACTTACACACACACGCACACACACACACACGCACACACACACACACAGGCTGGGAGCAGCAGCCTGCTTAATCCCCCAGTTTCTCTGAGGGCCGCCCCGGAAGGATCCTGTTGCCAGGGATCCAAGATAGGTGTTACCTTGACAGCAGGTGTGCGGCAGGCATGCGTCTGTCCTGGTCCCCATGTGGATCCGTCACCGTTGTGTCACGCTGTGTTTACACTGAGCAGGACACTGGAAGACAGAGACAGACTGTTTCCCATGTGCTCCTCAGGAGGCCAGGCTGGGCCCACTGGGTCAGCGCCTGCTGCTTCCTGCTGCTTTCCGAGCTGATGACGGATGGGACCGCTCGGGCCAGAGGCTGCCCCTGAGGGGGTGTAGGATGCTCCCCGCTATGGCCCAAGGCTTGGTGAGTGGGTACCCGGTCGGGCTTGGCTCAGTGGCCATGACCTGTGTACCCTCAGCACGGCATCAGGGTTGTCTCAGGTGTGGTCCGCAGAAAGCCCTGCCTTTCTCATTTTGATTACTTTGTCTTTCCACACATTCAAGCACTTTGTCAGCTGGGGACTGCTGGGCTTGTGGGCTGACAGACACTCAGAGGTTGGGGGGCACACTGAGATCAGAGGCCAGTTTTGTAGCGAAGTTTCTGCTTTGCTCATTTGGCTTGGCTCCCTACACTCAGCCAAACCTGCCTGGGGGTGCTGTCGCCTGTCCTCTTGCATTTCCAGTCATGCTAGCCCCTCTGCACAGCCTCCTTAACGCCTGCTGGGGAGTCCCGTGCTTATCCTTCTTGTCCGTGAAGACGAGCGTGGGCATGAGGTGTTTGCCCGTGATCTGATCTGCGTGTTCCTCCATCCCCACAGCTTCCTCCACTGAAAATCCTCGTGGGTTCTGTCTTCGAGTCATCTAGTTTGAGTTCGTGGTTTATTCTGTGTTGGGTTTTTTATATCCTGAAAGCAACTGTGACCTCACCCTCTGGCCTCACTGCGTGGGGGCACAGAGAGTCCAGTTCAGTTGCTCTGCACACCACCTGCCCACCATGGTCCTTTCCCTCTGCTTGTGGAACCCCCCCCCCCCAAGTTGTTTTGTGTTTACCTGTGCTGAGCCCTGGCTTGGGTTCACCACCCAGGCTTCCTCCACCCACAGCTGCCACAGCTGGAGGGCAGAGCCGAGCCCCTGTGCTGCGTGGCTGGGTGACACAGCCCTGGAGCTGCAGTGGCCCGCACAGCCTGAGCCCTGACCGCTGCTCCTGCACAGTGAGTGGCAGGTGCCTCCCTGCACCGTCACAGAGGTGAGGGAGGGTCTGCAGCAGCGCTGGTGAATCTGCTTCCGCCTGAGCCACCGCACTGCTGCTGGCCAGCAAGGACTGCCCGCTGCCCTCTGCTGCGTTGTCACCCTGGACCTGGCAGACCACGGCTTTGCTGCCGTGTCTGGCCCCTCCTCTGGGATCCCTGCTGACGACCTAGCCAGTTCTGTGGGAGTCAGAGAGGCTCCTCCTCTGCTGTTGGGCGTGGTGGGAGGGCCTGTGCCCCAGAGGCTCCAGGCGGGAGAAAGCTCTTGACTGACGCTCACGGGGGAGGGGGCCCCTGCCGAAGGCTCGGCTGTCAGCCCCCACATTGCACCTCTGGCCTTTGGGTGCCGCTGCTACCTTCACCACATCAGACCCCTGGCTGCCCACTGGGTACACTCTCTGTTGTGTCTTCTTATAGCTCACTTACTTGGGATTCCTCCAGTTAATCAGACAGGGCCATGTGTGCGTGAGACCTCACTGAGGTCAGGATTGCTGACTTTCCCAGCAGGATTCGTGTTCTTAAGGAATTCCAGTTCATTCCAGTAAACTCTGTGGCTCCTAGAGGATGAAGGAGCCTGGTCCTCTGGTTCTCCCCAGCTTGGGGATACCTAAGTCTCAATGCCAACCCACTGAGTCAGTCTGCATTTGCCACCACTGGAGTTCCCGTTCTGAGTATTCAGGTTGCAGATGGGCCTCCCCGGCCCCCACCTGTCCCCGATGCTGCATCCTCACCGTCCTCCCTCTTGCACCCCATGCATCCTCTATTGCCCGCCTCCTGCCCCTGCTACCTCTTGTCCTGTGACCTCTGCTGAGGACAAGCACCAAGCCGTGCATGCACTATTTAGGGACAGTGGTCACTCTGGTGGCCACGGTCAGCAGGGGGCCCTTTTGGCGTCTCTTTCCTGCCATCTTTCTTTTTTTCTCAGAAGCAGTCATCCACCTATCATTGAAAAAGCACTCAGAAAATTATGTTGAACTATTTCAAATATTCAGGAAACTGTGGAGGCTCATAAAACAAATTCTGTGCAGCCTGTGCCTACATGGTACAAAGGTTAACATTTTAACCATCTTGGCAACCGATTTTTAAATTAATACAATGTATTGTGCATTGTCAAAGCCCTCTATTTACCACTTCCTGACCCACGACTCCCCAAGGACCCCGAAAAAGGTCTTCATTCCCAAGGTAGGTTTTTCCTCCCCATTGGCATTTTAATGCATTTTGTACATGTATGTGTGCATTCATAGCATTTAAAAATATTATTTTATGGATTTAAAAATTAAATGAATTATATCATTTGGTATATAACATATGCTGACTTGATTTCTCCAAACTTTAGTTTTTCAGAATTTTCCATGTTGATACAATAGATATAATTAACTTGATTGCTACTATGTTCAATTACTACTATAAGACTACATTTGAGACTATATCATACCACAAAAAATATATCCACTTCTCCATTGATAGGCCAAATAGCCACTTTAAATCCTTCATTAAAAGCATTGTTGTGACTTCGGCCTCTGGTCACTGGCTCAGTGCGACAATTCTGATCTCATTGGCTGCGACGCTGCCGGCCGTGCCTGAACACTGGTAGGAGGCAGGCAGCCCAGAGCCAGGAACCGAGCGCTAAGCGATGGACTCTCGGGTGGCTGCGGCCTTGCACGCTCTTCAGTGAGACTGGTAAACCTGCTGTGACTGGGTGGCAGCAACATGCACTCGGGGACAGTACGTGCCGAGCTTCGGTGTCGGCTCCCTAACCTCCCAGGGTATGAACGTCTCCAAACCGCTGAAGCCCCAGGCGGCCCCTGCACAGTGGGACCCACTTCCGCTCCTGGCTGCGCTCTGCCCTCTGCGGGTGTGGACGGGGTGGGGCTGGGGCGGGGGTGGAGGTGGGGAGCAAACTCCAAAGCTCTGCTAACCTTGACCTCCACTCAAAGGCAAGATGGGCTTTTTGATGTATTGAGAAATTTTATTAATTCGGTTAATATAGAATTAACCAACATCTTCTAAGAGCATTAATGATGAGATGGGATTGCCTTGAGATACTATATAGAAACAACTCGAATAGTTCCACTAGAAGAAATGCAGTTGAAAACGGCCTTCTCGTGTGTATGTTTAAAGTGGTCCCAAGCCTCTCTGAACCTATCCAGCCTACCCCAAAATGAAAGTTTCTATTCGGAAACAAAAGCATAAACGCATAGATAAAGGTAGTGAGAAGTCATCAGGTTGGGTGAGGGGCTTTGTGGCCTGAGGAATTTTGGTGACTCCATCTTCAGTTCCACAAAAACTGTTTTGTACTCTGTGGTGTGTAAGGAGTGCTCGGCCAGACATGCGAAGATGCTCTCCAGTGAGGCGAGCTTTGCTCCTGGCCAGGAAAAATGCTGGCGCCAGAGGCAAGACCTCTTCGGGGGCTTTTACTTTGCAAGTCTGAGGTGAGCAGTACGTGCTGCTTAGCGCTGGCCATCTCCCTCTGCTCTGCGAGATACAGGGCTGCAGCGATGATCACACTCAGCGATCCACAGAGAGCGGTACCAGCGGAACACTGGGTCCCAGACAGCCACACAGGGCTTTCTTCAGTGAGGGCACGTTGACAGCAGGGATGCCGGGCCTGTGTGTTGCCAAAGTAGACCTCATGGGTACCATTCTCCTTCTATGCATGTTCTGAAATTTTCATTTCTTTCCAGAAAATAAAAATATACGGGCTTTGGAAAACACCACAGGTACCTTTTAGGACCTGGTGTCTAATATTAGTTTTGTACTGCTTTTCAAAAAATTGGAGCATCATGAGGAGACTTACTTGGTCCAAATATACCACATCTGCAAAAAAAACTAAGAGAAGGTGCATTTCCACAGTAGCAGTCAGCTCGCTGAGTCTGCTCGCGCGCTGTGTGCTGAGTTGCTCAGCAAGGCTGTCTAAAGAGGTCTCTGAGGACTGGGAAAGACTGTGGACTGGAGCTGAGGGTCTGCTGGGCCAGCCCTTCTGAAAGCACTTCTGTGCTACTGGGGACTGAACCTGGGAGCTTCACACTGAGCTGTAACCTCAGTCTTTTCTGAAAAGTTTTTTGTTTCTAAATTTTGAGACAAGGTCTCTTTAAGTCACTAAGCTGCCCAGGTTGGGCTGGAGTTTATGATCTTTCTGTCTCAGCCTCCCAGAGAGTAGGATTATAGGTATGTGCCACCATGCCCAGCGTGAAGTCGTATTTTAAGTATGAAGTGTTTCTTAGAGAATTACAGTCCTCGTGGTTGATGGATTTCAATGTTTTTTTTTTACTTCAATAAGATTTTATTTTTCTATATTTTCTTATAGGGAAATTTTCACTTTGAAATATATGCAAAAGTAGTTACTTGTATTTACATATTTTAAAGCTCAATAAAAAATTAGTAGATACATCTATGGACTTTTTAAAGGGGAGGTTTTATGAGGCAAATTTTCTGTACATTTTCTGGAAAGAAATTTTTGATTTTAAGTATTTGTTGAGTTAATGGGAATTTGCACATCATTCTACATCAACAATAAGGTGCAGAAACCTAAACATAGAGGGTTGAGTATAGACCTTAAAAGGGCCTTGGAGAGAGAAGAGAGTCTTACACAGATGTACATATGACCGCTAAGAATGTTCCTATTTTTCAGATTCACCAAGTAACTGCCGTTTTTGTTTTTGCAGATACCTGCACCTATCTTAGAATCCCAGCTGGATGTGAACCTGAGCACCGATGCTTGACCTATTGTAAGTCAAAGTCATGTATGGAAAAAAAAAGTCTTGCATTTTAACCTCTTTCCTGTCTTGATTTTACACAAAGATTTAAATTGTAAATACTTAGGAACTGAAAAGGCTTTTTGTTTCTGTAAACAAATATTCTGACCTTGTTCTGAATCGATAGGGCATCAGTCTAGCTTTGCTAATTTAAATCTCAGGCTTCCTCGTGGGGTGCTGCTGGGCTTTCAGTAAGTCACCGCATTGTTCGTGATGGACACAGGCCGTAACGGAGCATAGAGGTCGGTCTTCCCCTTTGTGGCTTCTGTTTCTGGTCATTGAGGGAAATACCTGTTTGCTGGTCTTATGTTGTTTCTGCATCTTATTGTGATTTGGCCCAAATACAATAGTTCCTATCTGCAGATAGAAGCAAACTGGAAGGAAGTAAAAAGCCACCATTTGGGATTATTGGCAACTTCAAATGTTCAAAAATGGAATCACAAAAGCAAGAGAACAAAGAGCCTCATCCTAGCTGATTAGCTGATTTAACCAGCCGTTGGTGTTGGCACAAAACTGTCAGCCAGACTGGTGGAAAAATCTCAGGGTCTGGTGACTGTTTCCTCAGTGGGAGACGCTAAATGCATCCCAGTTCCCTTAGAAATTTCAGGTTGGAAGAAAAAGACAAGGATGTGGCCCTGTAGGGAGGGCAGAGCAGAGGGGTGCACAGGGTCGCTGGCGAGAGGCCCGTCCTCTGCATTTTGGGAGGCGTTGAAATATCACGTCCTGTGGTACCAAGAGGTCTCCTCCTCCTCAAACCAAACATCTAGGGTTCACAGACTGCTGTTTGGAGAGAAAGATCCTAGAAAAGTAGGTTGGCAAAGCACTTGATTTACCACTAGAGCCTGTGTGGTAGAGGGACCAGGTCCAACCCTCACCAAACACAGTGTGGGTATCTGTTTCTGCTATCACAGTGCTTTATGGCACAGAAAAAGACTTTCAAGGAGAGTTGCATTCAGCACTACCAGGTAGCACCAGTTAAGGTTGCAGTAATTTTACCAATGATGTTAATTTGTTAGTGAGGTTTGTTAGGTGTTATATGTCTTGGCACATATATGTCCTGATGTTCCCCCAAAGCCTCATGCAGTCACAGGTGGGGCTTTTTCAGAGGTGCTGGATCTCTGTGTGTCGCTGGGATTGCAATGCTAGGCTCAAGGACACTAGGATTATGAGTGTGCTCACTGCCTGCTTTAAGCAGGCTGGATAAGATAAAAGGGGCAGAAAGATGCTGCCAAGGCCCCTTGTTGCTTTGCTGTCTTCTGCCCGCCATGAACTGTTTTTTCCTCTGCACTGCCGCACTGCCACCCAACCTGCTGTAGAGTCTGCTGACTATGGACTGGAACCTCTACAAACTCGAAGCTAAATAAATTCCTCCCCTAACTCGTTGGATTTTGGATGTTGGATGTTTTGTCTCAACAAGAAGAAAAGTAACTAAGACATTAGGTTTCTGAGTCTTAATTCTTTGTCAATGGTCAGGGGAAAGTAGGGTTTTCTTTGACAAATTCCAGTGTGCCAATAGGAATTATTAGCCAGACACATATGGCTAATTAAGTTCTTTATTCCCTGTTTTATTTTTATTTCACTTTTAGGGGACTCCAAGAAGCTGGATGTTTTGTGCTGATATATGTGAGCACCCTCCTTCTCTGGCATGGGGAAAGGCAGTTTCTTTCTCTGCAGCGCTCAGTGAAGTCACTCAGAGTCAAGCACCACTTTTATCAGCTTGAGTCCGTGACTTGTGGTTTGGACATTCTCCGTCGGTTTTTAAAGGACAGGTTAAGGACTAGGTTTTTTTTTTAACTTATGGGAATTGGACTCATTTCATCTTTTTTTAATTTTAAAAAGCAAAACAGAACAAAAGGATAGAAATGATACAGAATTTCAAAAAAGAAAAAAAGCACAGAATATATTGCATATTGTTATCTCAGAACTAGTTGTTCAGGGTATAAAATCTAGACACAAAAGGGATCAATCAAACAATGACAGCACAAAGTGTTCTTTTTGATGAACTAACAGAGATTAGTAGTATAGTTATCTATCTAGCATACATATACATACATACATACATACATACATACATTTATATATGTTTACCAGCATCCATATAATCTTCCCCTTTCTTTCTTTTTTCCTTTTCCCTATCCCAGTAGTTCTGTCCTTTTGAGCATTTTTCCCCCTTTCATTATGACAATATCTATTATATATTCTGGATAGTATGCATTCAGATTTTTATATTTTTATACTAGAAAGAAAATATGATATTTAAAAATGTGAGTTTGATTTATTTCACTTATGAGTATGGTCTCAGGTTGCTTCCATTTACCTATAAAAGCCTCCAGGTGATTCTTTTTTAATATCTGAGTAATATTCCATTGTATAAAAATGCCACATCTTTTCTCTCCATTTACTGGCTGATGGGCATTTTGGCTGTTTCCAAAATTTAGCTATTACAAATTATGCTGTTATAAACATGGATGCACATATATCATTGTGGCATGACATTTTCAATTTTTCTGGAAAAATACCCAGAAAGAGAATCGCTGGATTAAATAGGACTTCCAATAATATTTTTTTGAGGAATTTCCACACTGATTTCCACAGTGATTACAACAGTCTACACTTCCACCAAAAGTGGAGAAGTGTTCCTTTTTCCTCAGAGTCCTGCCAACATTTGGTATTGGTTGATTTCTTGATGGCAGCCATTTTTTCTGGAATGATGTAGAATCTCAATGTTGTTTTAACTTGCATTTCTGGAATGACCAGTGATGTTGATCATGTCTTCATGTATTTATTTGCCATTTGTATATCTTCATTTGAGAAGTGTGTGCGTTCATTTCAGAAGCCCATTTTTGGATTGAATCTTTGAATTTGGGGCCCTGATGTTTTTCTGTTCTTTATATGTTCTGGATATTAATCCTTTGTGTGAAGGACTGCTGACTAAAATTCTTACCCATTCTGTGGGTTTTCTCTTCAATCTTTTTGAAGTTTTGAAGTACAAAAACTTTTTAATAAGAAGAGATTCCAGTTGTTGATTCTGAGAAGTACTTCTTGTGCAGTTTGCATTTTGTTCATGAACTCTTTGCCTACCCCTATGTCTTCAAAATTTTTACCTACCTTGTCTTCCAGTAGATTTAGTGTTTCTGTTTTAATATTTAGGTCTTTGATTCATTTTGACTTTAGTTTATTGCATGGTGGTAAACATGGGTCTTGTTGCAGTCTTTGGCATGTGGAAAACCAATTTCTCCAGCACCATTTATTAAATAGGCTATCTTTCTTCCAGTGAACATGTTTAGCCCCTTTGTTAAAGATAAGGTGGCTGAGTGTCTTTGTAATTCTGTCTGCATCTTCTTCTTCTTCTTTTTAAAATTTTATTTAAAGAGGAAAAAAAAACCCAACCAGACAAAACAAAAAAATGGTAGCAACAATACAGAATTCCAAAGGGGAAAAATAAAAGAACCAAAAACAAACAAACAAACAAACCCCAAAACAACAACAACAACAAAAAAGCACTAAGAAATCGCCACTTGATATGTTACATACTCTCATCATTGGAAATAGTTGTTCAAATTACAAAATTAAAGCATACAAAGTAGACATTCAAACAGTGAGACTGTTAACAGTTCTGCTCAATAATCTAACAAAAACAGTAATATGGTCATCTATCTTACACACTTAAACATACATGCAGTTATATTCTTTAGAGCACATGTCTGCATCTTCTAATCTGTTATGTTGATCCTCAGGTCTTTTTTTTTTGCCAGCACTATGCTTATTTTATCACTGTAGCTTTGTAGTATAATGTCAAGTCAGGGATTGTTATGCTTTCTGCCTTGTCTTTGCTGCACAGGATTGCCTTTGCTACCCTGGGTCTCTTCTCTCTCCAAATGAATTCTAGGAGTGTTTTCTCTAGATCTGTACAATATGTCATTGGCATTTTGATCAGAATTTCATTAAATCTGTATAACAGCTTTGAAAGTATTGCCATTTTCACAATGTTGGTTCTTCCTAACCAAGAGCAAGGAATATCTCTCCATTTTCTGACATCTTCAATCTTCTTTTTTTAGAGTACTATAGTTATCAATGTATAGGTCTTTTACGTCCTGTGTTAGGTTGATTCCTAAGTATTTCGTTGTTTTGGATGCTATTGTGAAAGGTGACATTCCATAATTTCTCTCTCAGTGAGTTTTTTGTTTGTGTACAGGAATGCTATTGATTTTTGACTATTGACTTTGTATCCAGCTACACTTCTGGATTTGCTTATTAACTCTAGTAGTCTTTTGATGGAGTTCTTAGGGTCTTCTATGTAAAGTATCATGTCATCTGCAAATAGTGATAATTTAACTTCTTCCTTTCCTATCTTTATTTCTTTTATTTCTCTCTCTTGTCTAATTGCTCTGGCTAATGTTTACAGAACTATATTAAAGAGGAATGGTGATAGTGAACATTGTTGTCTTGTTCCTAATTTTAGAGTGAAAGGTTTCAGTTTTTATCCACTTAGTATAATGTTGGCTGTTGGTTTGTCATAGATGGCTTTTATCAGATTGAGATAGATATCATCTATTTCAAGTTTCTGTAGGGTTTTTATAATGAGCAAGTGTTGGACTTTATGAAAAGCTTTTCCTGCGTCTATTGAGATGATCATGTGATTTTTGTCTTTGGCTCTGTTGATGTGATGTATTACATTTATTGATTTGCGTATGTTAAACTATCCCTGTATTCCTAGGATAAATCCCACTTGGTCATGATGTATAATATTTTTGATGATTTGATGCATTCTGTTTGCCAGTATTTTATTGAGAATTTCTGCATCAGTGTTCATTAGTGAGATTGGCCTACAGTTCTTTTTGGTTGAGTATTTCTCTGATTTTCCTATCAGAGTAATACTTGCCTCCCAGAATGAGTTAGGAAGAATTGCTTCTCTTTCAATTTCATTGAAGAGTTTGAGGAGCATTGGCCTTAAATATTCTCTAAATTTCTTATAAAATTTAGCTGTAAATCCATTAGGACCTGGGCTTTTCTTTCTTGCTACATTTTTAATCACATTTTCAATTTCAGTAGCTGATATTCGGTTATTAAAAATTGTTATGTCTTCCTGATTCAACTTTGGTAATTCATAAATTTCCAGAAATCTGTCCATTTCCTATGTGAGTAAAGATTCTCAAAGTAGGTATTCATGATATTCTGAATTTCTATGGGATTTGTAGTAATTTCACCCTTTTCATTTCTTATTGCACGAATTTGAGTTTTTTTTTTCTTTTTCTCAACAAGGTTGGCTATAGGTTTATCAATTTTGTTTATTCTCTCAAAGAACCCGCTCTTTGATTCATTATTTTTTTGTATTGCTTTCTTAGTCTCAATTGCATTAATTTCTGCTCTGATCTTTATAATTTCCTCTCTTATGTGAGCTTTGGGCTTGACTTGCTCTTCTTTTTAGAAGCTTATCGTGTGACATTGGGTTATTTGTGCTTGTTCTGTTTTCTGAATATGACAATTCATTTCTATATATTTCCCTCTTAGAACTACTTTCATTGCATCCCACAAGTTTTGGTATATTGAATCTGCATTTTCATTGAATTTTAGGCATTGCTTAATTTCTTCTTTAATTTCTCTTCAACCCATTGATTGTTCAAGAGTTTGTTATTTAATTTCCATGTGTTTATGCAGGTTTTGCAATTTCTTTTGCCACTGATTTCCAAT
>PVJX010031754.1:0-20973 GCA_004027295.1 Dolichotis patagonum
TGCCAGTTTTCCTTTGTGAAGGTGGTTATTCTATGGAAAAAAATATTGGGTAGAAAGGATGAAGTGAAATAATTGACTTCACTTGCTTTGACATTCACTTGCCTTTTAGAGAGAAGGTTTTCCAGAAATTCATCACTGTTTCTTTAACTTTTTCACTTAAGAGAAAGCACACATTTGATCTTGGTTGTTATTTTTTTATATATGAAATGAACTATACTTGTCTATTTGTGTATTGGTCATGTTCTTTTTACTGGGAAAACGAGACATTCACAGGTTAGAGGAAGATAGGGTTGTTTTAGCCCACAGTTTGTAGAGGTTTTAGTTCACAGGCAGCTGGTTCCAAGGCCGGGTGGCATGGCAGAGGAGCAGCACACAGGAGAAACAGTCCATGGCAGGGTCTGCAGGGAGCAGTGTGCCTGCCTTCTTTCTGTCCCGTTACATTTAATTAAAGCTACCATCCTATTGCTTGGTGCCACGCACACCCAGGATGGGCTTCCCTCTTCAGTAAACCCATTTGGCCACACCTTGAACTATGCTAATCCAGTTAGAGGCATAATCTAGATACCATACAACCTTAATCCAAATTCATACATTCTAGATCCAGCCACTTCTGAAAAGCTAAACCTAAGATCACATGCTGCTTTGGGGCATATCTAGATACAACCATTTCTATAGCATTTTGTTCTCAGCTTTAAATCCTCTTGGCTCTTGCTTTAGCTTTAATGTTTCTCCAGAGTTCCTATGTTGGAAATGTAGTGTTGTGCAGTGTGCAGCATTGTTGGGAGATGGAGCCTATGAAGAAGCAATTTGGTCATAAGAACTCAGCTCTTACTGGTGGGTTGCTATTGTTACTGCAGGAGTGGGTTAGTTCTTGTGAGAGTGGATTTGTTATAAATGTGAGCTGATCCTTTCTTGCTTTTGCATCCTTGTCTTCTTCCTTCTGCCATAGGATGATGCCCTGTGAGGAGTCTCAGGAGACGCTGGTGCCGTGCTCATGGAAGTCCCAGCACTGAGAATGTTAAGAAATGGCTTTATTTTCCTTGTTCATTACTTGGTCTGTTGTATGCTGTTATAGCAGAAGAAAAAAGACTAAGGTAGCTACAATTTAATGTAGTATATTTAATATCTTGGGCTTTTCAAGCAACACGAAGAATTTTGGTTCTATCACTAATGAATTTTGAGTCATTGTTGGGAATAATTAGAAAAAAAGACAATGCTCTGAAAGAAATATGACAGATAAAGGAGACTGCAGACTAGTTACTGTGGAGAAAATTTGAGAAATACCCTCTCACTAATGTGCCATCATACTAAAGAGAGTTACCTCAGTACCACAGAGGATCATGATTTTGGACTTAGAAAATAGGGCTCAAAAATTATGCCAAATGTTGGAAAAGGCATTGAACAATTGAAGGATAGGAATAGATGCCAAAGAAAAGAAAGTCTATCAAGAGGTAGCGGCCGCGGGGTTAGAGGAGAGAAACTAGATTTGAAAAATGTTGGAATTTTCAACTGGGGCAGACTTTTGGCTGAATCTTCAAGTTAAGGCCACAAATCAAGTGTGCTGGCCAGGTATTGTGCTTGAGAAAATAGGTGGTTGGGACCTTCACAGAGATGTAGACTCCAAAGGAGGAAGAGTTATTTAGGTGGAGGAAGTGAATTAATTTGGGGGATGTTATATATAAGATAATCGCATGACATTTATTTATTTTGGAATTGTAATGTACAAGGTGGGAGATAATGTTCAGCAAAAGTCTTAGACTCAGAATATGAATCTTGACTTTAAGAAATTTATAATCAAAGAGAGAAAAGATATGCCTATAGTTAACAAAATATTTTACAGATTATTCTAAGAGGCATGTAAGTAAAAGCAAGAAGATTTGGAAGAAAAATGAATAATAATGAATAAATCTGTTAAATGATTATTTTCCAGTTTAGAAGTCATGGAATATTTTATTTGTAAACTAATAATTGATGTGGAAAACTTGCTATGAGAGCTTTTATATATGTTAGCACACTTGGTTGATAGTAAATGTATTTCAGTTTCTAACTCATATTTATGCCACAGTATGTCATTTGAGTGAAAGAACAAAGAAAGAGAAAGTTTTCCTGAAGCAGAAATTCCACTCAGTTTCATGATTATAGACTTTCTTTTTGTATTTATTATCAATTGAATCTTAGCCTACATACTGAAGCACAGAGGTAAATATAATATATTTCAGCAATATATGTTTGTATACTATAACCTAAATTTGTTAATAAAATTTTATCTTTTGAATTAGGTACTTAATATATTATTTTTAAGAATTAAATATTTCTACAGACTGATAATAGTCATTTGTATATAAAAATATATAAAAATTATTAATTTTTATATACTAATATTTACCTTCAATAGCTCAATAATTTATTTTCATTAGCTGAAGTACATTTACGAATACAGTAAGCCATATTTCTTGGTTGCTACATTAGAAAAAATGTATATATTATATCATTCATCCATCTTAATGGATATATACTTTCTGTGAGGTTTTATTTATTAGTAAAGTTAGACTTCCTGTATAACCTATTTTAAAATATTTGTAATAATTAGAGTTGAAGCTTTCTTAAATTTGTTTTTGTATTTCAAGCTTTCTATATAAATGTATGTGCTACTAATTTTGAATGAAGGACAAAGCCCCTGTGAGTTATATTGTAGATGTTAATGACTGTCTAAATGATGACAGATTGATTTAATAGTGGATATGCATTTAATTGGAGAAAATCTAACAAAATGCATGATTTAATATCATTTAAAAGAGTCAGTCAAGAGCCATCACCTACTTGAAGTCATTCCTTAAGTCATGAAGTATGTATAATATAGAAACTGATAGAAATTACAAGAAACATGTATTCATGCACTGTACATTCATCTAGACAACCCAATAAATGGTTTGTTAACCTTTAATTCAGAAGTCTTTGATAAGATAAAATAATGTAAAACACAAGTCAATGGAGGCTTGTAAAACTGTTTCTGCTACCTGCCATTTTCATTAGCCGGATGCTTGGTGCTGAATGCAGGTGCACCCTGCAGCAAGCCCTATATACAAGTGTGGTATCAATAGATTACGATAGAAATTTAACTGATTAAATATGTGACAAGTGTTATGTTTATTGCCAGGACCCATGAATATATAGACATTGTGGTTGATAAATGGCACCATATCCTACTGTATATCATAAGCCTGCCTTTGCAATTCAGCACTCTTGGCTGCACCCCCACCTTACGTGGCTGTCAAACCCAGAGCGCTGTAGCTACCCAGAGGACAATTTTCTACAAGGAACATGTTTCTTACATAGGAATATATTGTAAATTAAGTTGGATCTCGTTGAATAGAAAGAAGTGATAATGAAATCAGTGCTAATCTCTCACTCGTGTTTAAGGAACTCCTTGAAATAGAAAAGTAAATACTAGGAGGACATTTAATGGAAGTTTACCATTCATGTGATCATCCAGAGAAGCAATGTTTATTATTTATACAACACTGATAGAAATTATTTTTTTCATGTCCCTTCAACTACAAATGTTCAGAGTGATGACTGACACCTAAGTAGAAGCTTTCAAGCTACTTATACTGTCTTTCAGCATCATAAGTGGATGACATCAGCTCTCAACATTAGGTTAGAGTGAGGAAATGGAATTCATTTGTTACCTGTTAGATTAATGTTTATCCTGGCTAAGGTTTAGTAAACACCAACATTATTTTCTGGAAAAGTTGACCTTGTTTAGTAATAAAGAGGAATTGAGGAATATAACCTTCAAAACATAACCTTCACACAAAATGACTTACTTAGAAAAGTATAGAAAACACTTTTTCTTTGTTCCAATAAGAGAATCACTTGACACACCTTCTAAATTCAGTTTGATGAGAAGCAGAAAATCTTGGGTACATTTCTTTGTAAGTCCTTTCCAACTTTGATCCATGATGGTCTTAAGTTTGTTTTCCTCTTTCCAAGTTTGTAACTCCTGATAAGTATCTTTTACATTTTGAGGTTATATTTGGGGCACATATTTGGGTCAGTCTTTATAATACATCATATAATGTTAAACAGCTAATGAAACTAAAAGATTTACATTTAGATCAGTTATTAACCCCTCTAGGACTTATTGTCACTTATAATGTCTTCTATAGGATTATTTACATTATTTATGTTGGGAAACAAAGTAATTTTTCCAATAAATTGAGTGTCTCCTGAAACATACTGTTTTATTAGTATATTGATGAACTTAATGTATCTTGAATTAAGAACCAGTATAATTTGAGCTAGTTTAGTTATTGATAAAGGAGAAGAGTTTCCCAATGGAATTGGAAAGAAAATCTTTCTTTCCCTTTAAAAAGTACATTTTCTCATCTCCCAACTGCATTCTAATAGCCCTAATTAAACGGTGGAAAATTTCTGGCACATTCACTCACTTGCTTTATTCAAGTCATATTCCATCTTGACTGTGGATAGTATCTCCTCGTAAAACTCTGCATCAATAGCCTGCTATGCAATTAGAAAAAATACCAACTTTTATTCATTTTTCTTTCCAGTGCAAATAATTGCCACAAACTATGCAACTTTAAGAACACACCTTCGTCTTCTGTCTGTGGGAGTTTAAGGCTGCAGTCCAGGCTTAGTAGAACTGAATTTCTTTCAAGAGCTCCAGGCTCCTTTCTCAGCTCTCATGATTGCTGGTAGAATTCATCTTTTGTAGCTGTTGAATGAAGGTCACTTCTTTCTTCTGGCTGTAGTGTTGAGGCACCTTCAGGTCCTAGCAGTCATCCTTGCTACTTCCCCTTGACCCTTCTGCATATTCTCACCACGGGGACTCCACTTTCCCAGGCCAGCATGGAACTCCCCCTGACCTCTGCAGTCTATGCTTTCATGCAGAAAGCAGAGGGATGAGAGTCCAGGTTGCAGGGATGAAAGCTGATTGAGTCAGCCACACCCAGAGTCAGAGCCCCTTCAACTGAGTCACTTGACCTGGGGCTTCCATAACATCTGCAAATTTCCTTGATTTTTGCCATATCAGGGGACTTAATCATGGAGAAAACATAAGGGAAGAGACAACAGGGCTGTTGTAAACTTCTGCCTATTACAGAGACCAATGTCAATGATTTTAGGAAGCTGGAAATTGAGGGGAGAAGTTTGTTTAATTTTATATTAAAGAAAAAACAAAAATAGCAAACAAAGTTTAAAGACAGGTTAGTAGGACAGTAACAATAATTTATAGATTGTATATTGTTATCTTCATACTAGTTATCAGAGTAAAAGATATAGGCATGAACTATTATCCAAACAATATTAGCACAAACATGTCTTTTTAGTGAACTAAGAGCAACTAGCTGTATAACTATTTTAACTATTTTGTATATATATATTTTTCCTTTGCCCTTGCTTCTTTACTCATTTTTCCCATCATAGTTTCTCCTTACTTATGAACAGGTTCTTCCCTATTCACAATGTCTATTGTACATTTTGGGTCGCTTTTTACTCATTCAATTTCTCACACTAGTGAGACAATATGTTGCTTACACATATGGGACTGATTTATTTCACTTAGGATTATGGTCTCAGGTTGCATCCATTTACCAATAAAAGTCTCTTGTTTATCCTTCTTTCTGGCTGAATAGTACTCTATTATATAAAAAACTAGCATCTTTCATTCCTTGGTTGATGGACATTTTGGTTGTTTCCAAGATTTAACTATAGCAAATTGTGCTGCTATAAATATGGGTGCACATATATCACTGTAGTATGATATTTTTTATTCTTCTAGAAAGATACCCAGAAGGGGAATAGCTGGGTAAAATGGATCTCAAATCGTATTTTTTTGAGGAATCTCCATACTGATTTGCACAGTGGTTGCATCTGCCTGTCTGTACTGCTACCAACAGTGGAGAAGGGTTCCTTTTTTCCCACAAGTCTGCCAGCATTTGTTACTGGTTGATTTCTTGGTAATAGCCATTCTTTCTGGGCTGAAGTAGAATGTCAGTGTTTCAATTTGCATTTCTCAAATGACCAATGATGTTGAACATTTTTTCATGTATTTATTTGCCATTTGGATTTCTTCATCTGAGATGTGTGTTCATTTCAGATACCCATTTTTGGATTAGGTCTTTGAGTTTGAGGGGCCCAATTTTTTTCAGTTCTTCATATAACCTTAGATATAAACTTTTGTCTGAGGAAGAGTTGGTCATGTTTTCCCACTCTGTGAGTTGTCTTTTCACTTTATTGGTGATTCCGTTTGTTGTGTAAAAGCTTTTTAACATAAGGTGAGACTCTATTTGTTGATTCTTTGTGGTATTACAATGCAGTCTAAGGTTTGTTCATGAAGTCTCTGCCTATACCTATTTCTTGAAGATTTCTACCTATTTTCCCCTCCAGTAGATTTAGTGTTTCTGTTTTTAATATTTAGATCTTTGATCCAGTTGACTTTCCTTTAGTGCACGGGTCTAGTTTTAGTCTTCAGCATGTGGAAAGCCAGTTTTTCCAGTACATTTATTAAAGAGATTTTTTTTTTTCTAGTAAGCATGGAGGAAGAAGTTTAAAACCAATAGAACCATCAGACATTTTCTTTCTTATCATACAGAAATTACATTTTGCTGCCCAACTTTCTTAGACTTTTTGTTTGGCTTTTTATGATACAGAGGCATATCTTATTTCATGATTTATTTTTTACAATGTGAATTGTTCTTGAAATGCTAGTGCTTCTAAGATTCATGGTAGTCCACAGTTTGTCTTGCTATAATACCATGAAATTTATAATTAAAAGTATTAACATCAACAAACTGGCTAACTGCTGTGTGTTAGCATATAACAATTTTATAATCTTTAAAAATTAGTTATACATAACCATCAGTCCTAGTATGTCCATTTCATTGGCTTAATAAATGCCTATCAGATTAGTACAACATGCTTCTGTGCATATCTTCTTTGGGCAGAGATGTGTGGTTCTGTGTCTATGTCTCATCCCTGGCCCCTTCCTCGCTGGTCCTAGTCTCCTGATGTGCTCCCTGGTTACCATAAACTAAGCAGTTATGCTATATTACACCCTTCTACCATGATGTGCCTACCTTGGAACCAGCTATTGATCAAAATTCCCCACTGTGAGCTAAATTAAATTTTTATCTTCTAACTTTTGAGGATTGGGTACTGTCCGCCAACCAAAAAGCTAACAAATGTACTCTACAGAGTAGATGTTGTTAGTACCATAGATGAACTGAAAGATCAAAATTTCATATTATTTTCTGGGTGTCACAAAGATTATAAGGATGAGGAACTTAATGTGAACTAGATTGATCTAATTCTGAAGTCTATGGGATTTTACCTTTTTATTTTACACTATTAAAAAATCATATGAATTAGGTAATGATGGCATAGCATATCTAAAAAGTTCATAGCACCCCAAATGACCAGTACACACTACTAAAATTTTCCCAGAGCCTTGAGATTTGATATTAAAAGGATTTCAGTCTATTACCAAGAAGAAAGCCTGGTTCTGACTAGATGTGTGTTTCTCATTGCACCATCGACATTGTATTGAAATGGTAAGAGATTACACCATCTCCAGAGATGTGTGGAAGGCCAGATGGAAAAAGTGTTAAAATACCTGTATGCTTTATCACAGTTTAATGTGTTTTTTTTATTGCTCTATGGTAACAAAAACAAAAAGCTTTAAATACTTCTAGAATATTTCTGAGTCAATCATTTTGTTAAGGCACAGTGAGTTGGAGGATATGGTTTTTTAAGGGAAGTTTACTAGAACATGTGAGTTATACCACCACCCTCTCTTTCCTCTCCCTCTTCTAGTAATGTTTTCAGAGCCTTGGTTATATTTGTTAGGCATTATTCAATTTTTCAAAGAAGCTTCTTTGAGAGAATCACTTCTTGTAGATACCAGCCTTCCCAGATTTTAATATTCTCCTAAGAACTATTGATTACTTTCCATATACCATTTTACAAAGGATTTATGAGGTTAATCTTGATTGTCACCTTAACTGGCTTGAGAGATGCCTAGGAGTTTAGTAAAGCACACTTCTGAATGAGTGTGGGGAATCGCAGGAGCATGGCCTTGGAGATTGTATCTGGTCCCTGGTCCATTCCTCTCTGGTTTTCCCTATACCTCTACTTTTAGCTGCCAGTGTCCCCTTCTGCCATGAGGTGAATATCTTGAGCCAGTCAGACATGAATTAAAACTCTGAAGCTGGAAGCCAAAATAAATACAGTCTCTTTTAAGATGTGGGTGTCAAGTATTTTGTCTTGGAAATAGGAAGTTTTACCACAATAGGATTTGTGGACACAATGCACGTGTAAGCATGAAGAAAGCTCCATGAAAATTGTTCAAGCTTTCTGTGATAGTTTACTGATTCTAGTCAACTAGCACTTTGGCCAACATTCTATAAGATGCCAGAACTGCCAAAGTAGTCTCAGCCTTGCAAAATAGGAATTTAAATGGCTTAGGGTTTATAAAACAGTGTCAAAAATGTTAATATACTAAAACTTCATTTAACTGTCAAACTATGATACTGTACCAGATACTCTTTCTATTCTTCTTTTCCTTTTGAATTTTCACCTTAACTTTCTATTTCCTAAATAAACTTCTTTCTTCAAATTAAAATTATTGTTAAAATGCTTATGTATTGGAATTTTTGGAAAAGGTACTACATAGAATAGATAATCAGTCTGTTATGGTTTGTAGCTAGCTGTCTCCCTAAAGCTTTCATGTGCTCAAAGGTAGGGCTTTTTGAAATTGGCTGGTTCTAGGGTGTATGATATTGGAATTAAAGATGTGTTATAACTAAGTTGGTTTAGCAGTCTTCTAGGTGTGGATACGGGAAGGGTCACCTTGGCTGTGTGTGGTACCAACCAAAAGGCTTATCAGCTGGGTGAGATAAAAGGGAAAGGGAGGCTTACTTCGCTGATACTACAGCTGCTGCTGCTGCTGCTGCTGCTGCTGCTATTTTGCTCCTTTCTGCCTGCCACACCATGAACTGTTTCACTTCTGTGATGCCCCTCTGCCATGCCACCCTGCCTTAGAGCCAGCTGATTATGGACTGAAACATCTACAGAATGTGAGCTGAAATAAACCTGTCCTCCTTTAACTAGTGGGTGTCAAGTATTGTGTCTCAGTGACAAGAAAATACAATCATTTGCTAAAAAGCTAATTTATCAAGACTCAGCGCAGCATGAATTCTTAGGACATACCATTCATACAAACATTCAAGATGGACATTTAGGCACCCCTGCAGCCCAGAAAGAAAGTGTTGCCTCTAGATTAGAGTCCATAAATATCAGCTACTGTTACGTTTTCTTATAAATGAGACAGTAAATATAATACAATATTGTGAACACAATATATAGCACTTTCTGGAGTAGAAGCAGAAACTCATTTTTGGAAGGATATACTTTTAGTGACATTGTGGACCTAAAAGATTATTTTATTATTCAGTAACTCTACAGTATGATCTTAAGAAATATTGTCAAAAAATAATGCCTGGCTCTTTGCAGACTTCCCTCACTTCTTGCCCTTGACACCATGAAAATTATTTTTTGGATGTTGGCAAGGATGAAAATGAACCTGATTTCACAAATACAGAAGCTTCTGTGCAAGGACAATAGTTTATTTATAGTACTTCAGCACCTTTTGTAAGAAATGTCACACAATAGATGGCTCAATAAATACTGGATGACTTATATGCTTACACCTGAAGGGGCTGAGCTGTCATTCTAACCCAGCTGTGTATAATCCGAAAGTATATGCAAATCAGCTATGCCATGGGAATAAATATAAAGTTCTATATTGTATGTAAAAGTAAGACTGATAGTTAATGTAGCCTGATAATCTGCCTTTTTAATTCTACTTGACTTTGTTGAGGTTAGCCAGAGGTGGAAGACATATACTTTAAGAAAGTTGGAAATATCCTTTCATTCTCTATCTTTCTTTGTGTTTATGTGTGGTAAATATACAATTCTAACTCAAAAGCTTAGTAAGCACAATAGGCAAAAAGCATGACTTGTTTATGACTCTTTTGATAGGGTTTAGTATGAGTTCTAACCTAAAATTGATTTCTAAGGAATTGTCAAATGAATTAATTGACAACTATAAAGTCCTCCCCATTCCTTGATAATCTTGTCCAAATCACTTTTCCTTTTATATTTCTTATAAAGCACTTGGTACCATGTTTTCCCAGGTGAGGGAAATCCAAACCAAGGGATCATCCTCTGTGTTGTATGTCACGTATCCTATTGATACTCAGTGGGAATGGTGACTTCATAGTATTACTTTTCCTTCTTCTTGAGTATTCCTAGGATTTTCCTCTCACCTCTAGCCCAGCTGCCATTGCTGTAGTTGAAATACATACCTTCATTTTATGGTTTATTACAGTAACTTTTAAACAAAGTCTGTGCCTCCAGTTTTGAGGTTCTCAATCCATCTTCTACACTATGCTTTTATCTTCTGAAATACAGTTCTAATGATGCCATTTATAAGTTTAGCACCATTCACTAATTTTACCTTATTTAGACAAATATGACTAACATTTTTAATAAGGCAAATGACAAAAACAACAACAAAATGCTTCACTATGGAGTTCTGATTATTAACATTTATTTTGATTTTTTTCTGCCAGCTTTTTCTAGAACATTTAATTTTTATTTTATTTATTGTATGTTTAACCTCTCCAACCTGACTGAAATCATTCTATGAATATTTAAATATAAAGACGATTTCCATGTTTGTATATAATAGTTCACCCCCTGGCCCACCAGGAAACTAATTTTACTTTTTCCTCTGTAAGCAACTGTACATCTACCTCCTGCATATTCCTCATCTTACTCAATCCAGATTTCACTACCATTAGTCCACTGAACTTTTTCTTTTTTTTTTTTTACTGTCTAAACTTCTTTATTATTTATTTACTTATTTTAAAGAGAATAAAACATAAGAGGGCAGAACAGAGCAGATCAGAACAGGATAACATAGGCAAAACAATACTTTACATTAAAACAACCAGACATTAACAGTAGCTATCACAATATCTCTTTCTCTGCTATAGTTGAGCATAGTTTCAAATACAATGATATCAAACATAACAAAAAAGTATAAAACCATTCAAAGAGTGAAAGAATTACAGGGCATTCTGAACTGAAAAACAGAGAATGATCAATGGGTACTATAATATCTCATTTTTGATAAAAAAAATTTTTGTTTATACTATCACACATATTCAAATCCCAATAAGACACAATGTGATAGATAGAACCAATGGTAGTAGAAAAATAGAAGCATGGTAGGACTTCTAAGAAGGATGATATTAAATCAGCAGTAGCTGTCAGGTTTTGTTTTCTTCAAAACAGCTGTTCATACCATCACGCATGATATAGTCAAACAAAACAGAATAAAACCATTTCAACTGATGATTGAAAACATTGAAAGGCTTCAAAGTTATGAGATGGGGACTCATGCTTACCATAAAATCTTATATACTCTTTATCAACACTCATACTAGGGAGACTATATGGTATTTACACATGTGAGTCTGGTTTATTTCACTTATGAGTATGGCCTCAAGTCGTGTCCATTTATTTATAAATATCTCAATGTGATCATTCTTTATAGCTGAGTAGTACTCCATCGTATAAAAATGCCACAACTTTTTTAGCCATTCCTCAGTTGATGGGCATTTAGCTTGTTTCCAAGATCTGGCTATTACAAATTGTGCTGCTATAAACATGGTTGCACATATATCACTGTGATATGATGTTTTCAGATCTTCTGGGAATATGCCTAGAAGTGGGATAGCTGGGTCAAATGGGGCCTCCAAACCCAGCTCTTTGAAGAATCTCCAGACTGACCTCCACAGTGGTTGCACCAGTCTATACTCCCACCAACAGTGCAGAAGAATTCCTTTTTCCCCACAGCCTCTCCAACACTTGTTGTTGGTAGTTTTTTCTATCCTGGCCATTCTTTCTGGGGTGAGATGGAATCTCAGTGTGGTTTTAATTTACATTTTTCTCATGACTAATGATGATGAGCATTTTTTCATGTTTTTATTTGCCATTCGTATTTCTTCATCTGAGAACTGTGTATTCATTTCATATGCCCATTTTTGGATTGGGTCTTTGAATTTCGAGGGTCTGATTTTTTTAATTCTTTATAAGTTCTAGACAGAAGTCCTTTGTCTGAGGGACAATCCATTAAGATTTTTTCCCAATTCATGGGTTTTCTTTTCACTCTGCTGGAAATCTCTTTCGACATGCAGAAACTCTTTAATAAGATATGGTCTCAGTTATTGATTCTGGAAAGTATTTCCCATGCAGTTTGATTCTTGTTAATGAATTCTCTACCTACCCCTATATCTTTGAGGTTTTATCCACTTTGTCTTCCAACGGATTTAGTGTTTCTGTTTTAATATTTAGATCTTTGATCCATTTAGATTTTAGTTTAGTACATGGTGATAGGCATGTGTCTAGTTTTAGTATTCTGCATATGGATAGCCAATTTTTCCAGCACCATTTGTTGAAGAGACTGTCATTCTTCCAGAGAACATGTTTGGTCCCTTTATCAAAGATAAGGTGGTTGAGTGAGTTTGTGGTTGTGGTTGTATCTTCCAATCTATTCCATTGATCTTCAGGTCTGTTTTTATTCCAGTTCCATGTTGATTTTATTACTGTAGCTTTGTAGTATAATTTTAAGTCAGGGATTGTGATGCCTCCTGCCTTGCCTTTGCTGCTTATAATCGCCTTTGCTATTCTAGGTCTCTTCTGGTTCCAGATGAATTTTAGGAGTGATTTCTCTAGATCTATGAGGTATGGTAGTGGTATTTTGATTGGGATTATGTTGAATCTGTATAGTAATTTTGGGAGAATGGCCATTTTCACAATGTTTGTTCTTCCTATCCATGAACAGGGGATGTCTTTTCATTTTCTGAGGTCCTCTTTGATTTCCTTTTTCAGGGTATTATAATTTTCCTTGCATAGCTCTTTTACCTCATTCATGAGATTAATTACTAAGTATTTCATTTTTTTGGATGCTAGTGTGAAGGGTGTGGCTTCTCTTACCTCTTTTTCAGTACTTTTGTTGTTAATGTATAGGAATGCTATTGATTTTTGAGTATTGACTTTGTATCCAGCTACATTGCTGAATTTATTTATTATATCTAGGAATTTTTCAATGGAGTTTTGGGGGTCTTCTATGTAAAATATCATGTCATCTGCAAATAATAATTAAACTTCCTCTTTTCTTATCTTTACTCCATTTATTTCTCTCTCTTGTCTAATTGCTCAGGCTAGTATTTCCAGTACTATGTTGAATAGGAGCAGTGACAGGGGACATCCTTGTCTTGTACCTGATTTTAAGGTAAAGTCTTTCAGTTTTTGGCCATTTAGTATGATGCTGGCTGTAGGTTTGTCATAGATGGCCTTTATCATATTGAGGTAAAGACCTTCTATTCCAATTCTCTGTAAGGTTCTTATCATGAATGAGTGTTGGACCTTATCAAAAGCTTTTCCTGCATCTATAGAGATGACATGTTGTTCTTGCTTTTAGCGCTATTGATATGGTGGATTACATTTATTGATTTATGTATGTTGAACCATCCCTGCATTCCTGGGATGATTCCACTTGCTTGGGGTGAATAATCTTCTTGATGATTTGCTGCATCCTGTTTGCTAATATTTTATTGAGAATTTTTGCATCTATGTTCATTAGGGAGATTGGCCTATAGTTCCCATTTTTAGTTGGGTCTTTCTCAGGTTTTGGTACTAGAGTAATATTTGCTTCCAGGGATGACTTAGGAAGAATTGCTTCCCTTTCAGTTTCATTGAAGAGTTTGAGGAATGTTGGCATTAAGTCTTCTTTGTATTTCTTGTAGAATTGTACAGTGAAATCATCTGGGCCTGGGCTCTTCTTTGTTGGCAAGGTTTTAATTACATTTTCAATTTCATTAATAGAAATTGGGGTATTCAGCAGTTTTACGTCTTCCTGATCCAGCTTTGGTAGTTCATATATATCTAGGAATCTGTCTATTTCTTCAGTGTTATCGAACCTATGAGAGTAGAGGTTTTCAAAATAGGTGTTGATGATCTTCTGTATTTCCACCGAGTCTGTGGTAATTTCCCCTTTTTCATTCCTTATTGCATGAATTTGAGTTTTTTTCTTTCCTTTTTAAAATAAGGTTGGCTAGGGGCTTATCATTTTATTTATTCTTTCAAAGAGCCAACTCTTTGATTCATTGATCCTTTGTACTGTTTTCTTAGTCTCTATTGCATTAATTTCTGCTCTAATCTGTATAATTTCCTCCCTTCTTTTGGCTTTGGGCTTGGCTTGCTCTTCTTTTTCTAGATGTTTGAGTTGTAGCATCAGGTTGTTTATTTGTGTTCATTCTCTCTTCCTGATGTGGGAAATCAGTGCAATAAATTTTGCTCTAAGGACTGCTTTCATTGCATCCCACAAATTCTGGTAAGTTGTGTTTGTATTTTCATTTGCTTGTAGATATTGTTTAATTTCTTCTTTAATTTCCTCTGTGACCCACTGATTGCTCAAGAGTGTATTACTCAGTTTCCATGTGTTTGCGAGGTTTTTGCAGTTGCTTTTATCATTAGTTTCTAATTTCATGGCACTATGATCCGATAACATGCATGGGATAATTTCAATTCTTTTGCATTTACTTAAATATGTTCTGTGGGCTAGTATATGGTCTATTTTAGAGAATGTCCCATGTACTGCTGAGAAGAATGTGTATTCTGATGTTGTTGGATGGAAAACTCTATATACATCTATCAGGTCCATTTGTTCACAGGTATGATTCAGTTCTGTTATTTCTTTGCTGATTTTCTGTCTAGTTGATCTGTTCCTCTGTGTCAATGGCATGTTAAAATCTCCTGTTATAGTTGTGTTATTGCTTATTTGACTTTTCATTTCTGTTAATATTTGCTTTGTATAGCTGGGTGCTCTGGAATTTGGTGCATATATATTTAAGATTGTTATCTCTTCCTCTTGAAATTTTTCCCTAACTAGTATGTAGTGACCTTCTTTATCTTTGGATCATTCTTGGTTTGAAATTTACATTGTCTGCAAACAGGATGGCTACTCCTGCTTTTTTTGGTTTCCTGTTGCGTGAAGTAATGCTTTCCATCCTTTGACTTTCAGTCTATGGGTTTTCTTTTGGGTAAGATGGGTTTCTTATAGACAGCATATGGTTGGATGTTGTTTCTTGATCCATTCTGCCAGTCTGTTTCTTTTGATTGGTGAGTTGATGCCATTTACATTAATGGTTATAACTGTTATATATTGGCTATTGTTGACATGTTTTCTTTCTGCTGTTGTATCTTTAGCTTTCCATTCTATTTAATTGTCTACCTTGCTTGGTGGGTTTATCCTATGTGTATCTAGAGTATCTTTCAGTATTCCTTGTAGGGTTGGTTTTGTGGTCATGAAATTTTTCAGCTGTTCTTTGTCATGGAAGTATCTTATTTCTCCATCCATTTTGAAAGACAGTTTTGCAGGGTACGTCAGTCTGGGTTGAAAGTGGTTTTCCTTAAGGATCTGAAATACTTCACTACATGCTCTTCTTGACTTCATTGTTTGTGTTGAGAAGTTTTCTGTGATTCTGATAGGTTTTCCTTTATAGGTGATCTGTCTTTTCTCTCTAACAGCTTTTAGTATTCTGTTCTTATGATGGATTTCTGGGATAGTGATTACTATGTGTCTGGGTGTAGTTTTATTTTGGTTATGGCTATCTGGAGTTCTATATGATTCACTAATCCAAATGTCAGTTTCCCTTCTCATGTTTGGGAAGTTTTCAGCTATTATTTCTGTAAATATTCTCTTGATATCATTTTGGATATCTCCTTCTTTTTCATTTATCCCTATTAATCTTATGTTATTTTTCTTTGCATCATCTTGCAGCTGTTGAATTGTTATTTCCTGAGTCTTTGTTATTTTAAAAATATCTTTCCTTTCCTGTTTACTAGCTGCGATCTTATCTTTGAGGTCTGAAATACTATCTTCACTTTCATTGAGGAGGTTTTTACAGCTTTCAATAGAATTTTTGATTTCTTGTATATCTCTTTGAATCTGCTTTATGCATTCTGTTTGTTTCTGATAGTGTTCATTCAGGGACTCTATCTGTTTGTTTTGTTCCTCTAATTTTTTAGCTGTATCTTCACTAGATGTTTTCACTATTTCTTTCACTTTTATCATTTCTTCTTTTACCTGGGCAATTATTTCTAATTTGAATTTCTCCATAGTTTCTCCTAGTTGCTTCTTTATTTAAGTTGATATCATTTCAGTCATTTCAGGTGTATGGCCTCTATTTGCTTCTATGTACATGGCTCCCAGGCTTTCTTGGGATGGGCTGGTGATTTGAGCCTGCCTTTTGGTCTTTCCTTTTGTCATTTTTCTTTATTTCCTTAGTTTGAGTAGTGTTCCAAAGCTTCTTCTGGGTGTATTGCAAATCTCCTCCTGAACCCTCAGCTGCTGGAGCAGTCTCAGCTCCTCTGCAGGTACCTGGCCCCCTAAATTGAGAGGTAGAAGCAGGGTGTGGAGAACTGGGGCCATAGAAATCCCTGAGGCACAATTCCCTGTCCTAGGGGTGTTGATATGAACTCAGCAGCTGGCAGTGCTGGTAGCAAGCTGTCCCTAGGCCAGCTCAGTTGAGCCCAGAGTCCCTGAGCAAGGTTCCTGCCTCCTGGACTGAAACAAGGCTGCTGAGCATGGTTGACTGAGGCCCTGCAATCTGCTGGACCCAGTCCAGTGTCCTGGGAGCTCCCCAGGAACTCAAAAGCCAGAATGTAGGTCTCTAACTTTCCCCAGGTCACTGGAACTCACCTCAGGCAATCTCCACCTCTCTACAGATTCTTGTCTCTTTTGATTGAGATGCAGGAGCTGGGCCTGGAGAACTGTGGCTGGCAGAGCTCCTGGGGTACAATCCCCTGTCTTAAGGGTGTGGATATGAACTTTGGGGCAGGCAGTGCTGGTTGCCAGCTGACCCCAGGCCAGCCCAATTGAGCCCAGAGTCCCTGAGCAAGGGTCCTGCCTCCTGGACTGAAACAAGGCCACTGAGCATGGCTGACTAAGGCCCCGGAATCCGGTGGACCCAGTCCAGCATCCCGGTAGCTCCCCAGGAACTCAAAAGCTGGAATGTAGATCTCCAACTCTCCCTGGGTCACTGGAACTCACCCCAGGCAACCTCCACCTCTCTGTAGGCTCCCGGTTCTCTTAATTGAGATGCAGAAGCTGGGTGTGGATAACTGGCCCAGCAGAGCCCCCCCAGGGCACAATCCCCTGTCCTAGGGGTATGGATATGAACTTTGGGGCAGGCAGTGCTGGTTGCAAGCTGATCCCAGGCCAGCCCAATTGAACCCAGAGTCCCCGAGCAAGGTTCCTGCCTCCTGGACTGAAACAAGGCCACTGAGCGTGGCTAACTAAGGCCCCGTAATCCAGTGGACCCAGTCCAGTGTCCCGGTAGCTCCCCAGGACCTCAAAAGCTGGAATGCAGATCCCCAACTCTCCCCAGATCACCAGAACTCCCACTGAACTTTTTCTAAATTTCACCACCAATTGTTGATTTTACTGTTTAATACACATCTTCTTTGACTTCTTAGCAACATCTGACACTTGTCCACCATTTCTTTATTCCTTGAAGCATTCTTTTATTTTAGCTTTGTGAACTGTTTCTTTTTCTGTCTCTCTCTGTCTAGGATTGAACCCAAGCTTTCCCTTGAACTGATATATATATAAAATTTTTGGAATTGTGGTCTAAGTTGCTAAGGCTGGGCCTGAACTTGCAATCTTTCTGCCTCAGCCTGACAGGGCACTAGGATTACAGGCTCCTGGTTGTCTTTAATCTCTCTAGTTATTTATTTTCAATTGCAGTATCTTTGTTCTCTACTTGCCATTTACTGATAGAATTTCTCAGGGCATAGTCATAAACTTTCTATGTACTTTACATCTCCATTCAAAAGTAACTTCATGTATTCATTGGATGCTTACTATGTATTAAATACAGTTCTGAGGAATAGAATAAAACATTTTAAAAGCCCCTGACATCTAGGAATTAATCTAACCCTTAAAGCTAGTCATGGTATTCTCCTGTGGGGTATAAATAACTTCCTTATTCTCAGACAAGGTCACTTGGAGGCCATGAAACAAACACAAGACCACTTCATAACTTTTTTTAAGCACAAACAAAAATAAGATTACTGCGCAAAGTACCCAACAATCTCCTCTCCTGGCTAATATTTGGCTTGTGTTTTACTAACTGCAGCTTTAGTCTTGCAGCAAAGTTTACTGACATTCCCAGTTGCAGAATTTATTTCCATTTGCTGACAGCATCTGGCTTGTTCGCACCCTTTCCTAAGTATCCTGACCAAAGATCAAATCTAGTAACTGATATATACTGATATATATATATATATATATATATATATATACATACTGATATCTAGTAACTGATATATCTACTATCTGCTATATACTTCTTATTGATATAACCATGGATATCCACATTAGCCATTCTGTTTCACTGTCATGAGTAATAAGCCAACTTGTTCAATTAGTGCTTTTTTTTTCACTTTGGGCACAAAGTAGGGGCAATGCCAAGCATTTTAAGTGTATTATTTTATTTAATTTTTGCAATAAATCTATAAATTTTAATTATTATTATCATATATCCCACTTTACATGAAAGCAAATGGAGGCTAACGGATATAAAAATTTTTACCCCAAATCAGTCTGTGGTAGAAGATTCAAACCCAGGCTATCTGAATATAGAACTAGACTTACTAAGATAGACACTAAGCTTGATCAATAAATAACATGTAAATACATTGAATAAACTCTGGCTTCTAACTCACCATCTCATAACTTTAGATATGGAATTACTTGCCCTTTTTTGGTTTGATATAATTTATTTAATACAATATATCCAAAATAGTATTTTAACATGTAATCACCATAGAAAATGTTAATAGGTATTTTACTTTCTTGTTTCAAACTAGATATTTTGATATGATGTTTATTTTACTCTTATAACATTATTCACTGTGGACTAACTATCTTTCAGGATCTAACAAAACATTTTTAGTTAGATATCATGGATTATAAAGTTAGAATACTTCTGGCTTTAAGTGTACCAATACCCCCTTCCAAGACTATAATTTTTATGTATTGCAAACATATTCTAATAAAAACTAAAAACTAAAAACACTATGTTCATGCAGTTTGTTTTAAAAAAAAATTTAGTCATGGCCTATAATGCTAATAAAAATTTTCATCTACTCAAGAAACACTAAATCAATGGTGATCATAAATACTTTACAGTATATGAGGCAGTATGATTAAATTTCTTCTTTTTAAATTATATTTAAAACATTTACCTTCTTGATAACAGCTTTGCAGTGATATGATAGGTTCAGTGAATATAACTAGTGTATATTTGCAGTGTGTTGATATGGCTTAAAGTACTTTATCTTGCAGTATAAAATTTCAACATCACAATTACAATTAATGCATTTCAATATCATTATAAATACAAATTTACCAAGAAAAGGTTGGTTTATTGGGACCAGCACATTTTTCAAGAATAGAAAAATGTATTCCAAAATATACTGACAGAGATATGAAACTGAAAATATTAAAGACAGTTCATTATTTTGTTCTTCAGGGTGCAACCAGTCAGCATCATCCTATTTTAAAACCAGTAATAGACAAATTGCATCCAAGGTCTCTGAGATGAACTTTTTGATAATCAAAAGTAATCAGTGTGCTAAGCTTTCAAATATTTAAAGGACCACTGAGGTTTCCTGAAAACTTATGATACTTTTATTTCAATTAAGAAGATGATGGAAATAATAAAGTTCCCTTAAAGAAAACTCATGCCATAATGATAGGGCTATAAAATGAAAATGTCACTCTATTACTCTCATGAATATACTTTTGTTATAGACAAATTTCTAATTTATTGGAGATGATGGTTATATCTCAGATGAATTTGAATTAAAGACGCTTTGATTCATTGGAAGAGATGATGTTTTCTTACTGACTGAAGCAAACAGTTTTCTCCTTTCAGCTTTTGTTGGCTCAAAACTATCTTCTGAAAATAAGTAGACTCTACCTCTACATTGCCAAAAATAATATTAGAAATACACAGGATGGCCATAGACCTTTTTCTGCATGTTAATGTCTTGTGAGTTGCATGTAGGTACATAATATATGCAGGTACCTAGCAGTATTAATAATTTTTCTTGATGAAGAGTCATTCTTTGACTTTTTTTCTGCTTATTATCAATTTGCTCATTATCCTTAGGTCAGTCCTTTCAGAAGTGTAGTAAAGATTCTTATGAAGACAAGATGGGACTGGTAAAAGCAACAAAAAATTTTAGAGTTTTTAAATTTGTATATAACTGAATATAACCTGAATATAACTTATTTTTAATCACCCCTAAATATAACTTGGTGAATACTGGGAGAGCAACACAAACTAGATGCACATCTTGATGACTTTTCATAGACTTCTTTTAGGACACATTCTGACATAAAACCTCTATTATCCTTTTAGTCTTCCTGCCTTGCTTCTAAGCCAACTCCAGACAGACAGTGGCACAGGCTCCCATGCCCCTGAGGGGAAATTTTGAACAAAGGAACTGAGAAAAGGACCTCGTGTTGCGAGAGAATGTGGAAAACATTCCTTTGCCACTGGATCCCAGTTGCTGGCAACTATGCCAGAGGGCAAGAGACTAAGATTCTGAAAGAATTTGCACTTCCTAGCCAGGAGAGCTGAGAAAAAGACCTTCTGACAATTAGAGTGCATGGTTGACAGAAAACTTTGGCGGGAGACCACTGGAGAAGGAAGGGCACCCCTAATTTTCTAGTGAACTGAAATAAATGCCGAAGTCACCCACCCCTAAGCAATGCATGAGTGGAACACAAAACCAAAGGAGCACAGCAAA